>JANHGL010005565.1:23414-33592 GCA_024611195.1 Ceyx melanurus | reverse complement strand
ATGAATATATTGAATAATACTGGACCCAGTACTGACCCTTGGGGGACTCCACTAGTCACAGGCTTCCAGCCAGACTCTGCTCCAATGACCACAACTCTCTGAGATCTGTTCTTTATATAGGTATAAATAGTAATGTCATCAAATCAAAACACTGTGAAAAATATTTGTATTTATGCTCATTATCTTTTAGATATTTTATAAGATAGAGACCTTTTTTTCAAATTTTGTTCTTGCAGAATCATTTGATCATCATTCTAAAAGAGGTGAGGAATAATCTTGATTTTGGGATTTAATTAGTATTAGTATAATTTATCTCCCATTCACTGTGTAGCATTATTACTGCAGCATTAAGGTTCAGGTGTGAAATAGCAATGTCAGGATAAGCAGCACCAACAGTTACCTGCATTGCAGATACTACAAATTATTCACACATTTAATAGCATTTTTTGGTAATTATTTTTGTATTACATGCCAAATTACATGACTGGTTAAGTATGTAGAAAAATATTTAGGAATAGGATGTGTCTATGATCTCATAGTATCTTGAGATACTATGGGTGTATTATCATCCACTCGGGATTTCTCTGAACAATATCATGCAACTTTGGCATCAATTCTTGCTTTGGTGAGATGTTTGTCATCATCACTGTAGTTGTTAATTCAGTTATAATAGAGCTGAGTATTGTTAGAGAATACTTTTTTGGGTTTTTTTCTGAATAGGCTTCTTTGCTAGGACTGACAGGTTTGATGTTAACTTTTCCATGTTTATTAAAATTCTGCAGTTCCTCTTTGTAGGATTACATAGTGTTTAGAAGAGGCTGTGTGTAATCTGGTTGAGCAATCCACTGGTGCAACTCACAATTCTGAAACTGTTTCAGATCACTGTATTGGAGCATCCAACCAATTTTTCACAGCCACAAATAATCCCCTTACTCTCTTTGCCACTTTGTTCTGACCCTATGGCAAACTTCAGAGAAGGAACTGAATGCAACTGAAAATCTTGTGGTTTATTTTAGTTCCAGTGGGAAAAAAAAAAAACATTATTAGGAGAAACTTTCACAAAAAAAAGCTAGTGCTATTGGCATGAATTTCACAGCCTACACCCATCAAGTCATAGTTCAGTCTCTTCCCAAAGCCTTTGAGAACAAATTGAACTTTGCATGCAGTATCTTGCCTAGAAGAACCGATAATTATTTTTCCAGTTGTCTGTCACTGTGATCCTGGCTCTCTCATTGAGTGCAAAATCCATGAAGTTTGTGAAATTATGAATGGAGAAATCATATACTTCTCATGTTTAAACCTTTTTCCCAGGCACCTGCTGCAATTCTGAAATTGGTGATTTAACTGTCAGTTCTTTCAAGCTCATCTTCATTTCCTTTGCAGGTAACTCTAGAGGTTGATTAATCTTTGATGCCTTACAAGTTGTATCTTTCAACTTTTCACTTGAATTTAGTGTTGCTAAAGTAAAATCTGAGGGCTAATTTCTGTCTAAGTCACAAACAGCTCCAATAACAGGGCAGATATATATGATGGTAAAGTGTAGGTATGAGAAAAAAAAAAGGACTATTGTAGACGGATGGATGTTCCCCTGAGTCCATGATGCTCAGTTTTATGATTGGGAAGTTTTAGTATGTTACAAGTCACATACTGGTGTTCTGGCATTTACTGAGAGCAGACCAAATGGAAAGAGCAGTTCAGTGCAGTGCAGTTTTAATCTCAACTTCATGAATGTTGAGAAATACTGTTTGTCTTGTTTCATATTTCCCTGCTTTGAAGCTGAATAAAAATATTTGATACTCCTACCCAAAATGTGAAGATCAACCACCTCAAAGTCTGCACTCCTGTGGAAAAGGATCAATGTCCCTTGGGTGCAAATGCTTTTTGTGAAATTCTGTAAATACTAATTTTGTGTGCCCTCTAAAGCTTCTTTGAAGAGACTTGTACAAGCTTTCTTCTCTTAAGTAACAGGATTACAACCTTGCACTATCCATAAGGGATGCTTAGCATTAAAATAATATTGGATGCTATTAAATAATACCAAATCTCTGTCAGGGTTTAGAGCACTGTGGTGTTTCTGAAGTGAAGCATGTTATAGAAAAGTTCTTAGAGATAAAAGGATAATCCAATTAATGACAGTATTTCCATTTTAGTAATATCTAGAAGAAGTAAGGTGGTGTCCCTAAATATTTCTGTCAATTTAATGGTTAAGAGATTAATTTTAGCACTATGTAAATGTGAACATTATTTTTAAACATCAGCCTGTAATCTACTGGGAAAGGATGTGACAGGTTAGACTTGAGCTAGCATGGACAGAAAAAATCAACAAAGCAAATAAGCCAAGATCTTCCCACTCTGAAGCCGAAGAAATAATTATAAAATCAAGTCTGGCTACTTGTCCTGTCTGTTCATCAAAGGAATCCACCTGCCAACAGAAGCAGACACCATACAAACTACTGCATGGTACATTTCAGTTTGTTGGGGTTTTTTTTAATTGGGATTCATTTAGAAGTCTTACTGGTCTGGAACTTACAGTAAGTACCTCTGGTTGAAAACTACTATTTCAGTTACAATTGCTTCCCCAAGCCAACTGAATTTATTACTAACCAAAGAGTTATCTACTTGATAACAAAACAGGAGAGTTTGGTTCTGTCTTTTATATCTTTGACTGCGAGCAGTTGAAGTGCATAATATATATACTAACCAGGCCTGTGTTATGTCACTGATCAAGTTATTCAAGGCCTCAGCACCAGTAAAATACAGCAGAATTCAGTATTAATCCCTCTATGGGAACATGAGTTTATGTAATAAATTGATGTGCTATATATGTAGGCCATGGGAAAATTGTATGTGCAGTGAACTACATATGGTCTTAAAAGCTTTAACATTTGTACTGCTCTTCCTATAACATAATATATATCTTGATAGCTGCGACCCTATGAGCTTCTGAAAAAAAAGATAAATCTAAAGTTTCTTCTTCTTGTAAAAGTCACTGATTTGTGTGTTACTGTTTACACAGACCTCCACACAGCAAGAGACCTTTCTTCATGTGTTGCTGGGAAATGGAAAAGCAGATGTTGTCTGTAAATCTTGCAGGCTAGAATGCCTTTCCTGAATCTCCTCCTGAAAATACACTTCTTTTTTTCCAGCAAATGCAAACAGTGCCAATAGGCTGGGTCTTCTTTAGAAGGAACAAATAATTTGTTAAACAGCCTTGTTCTGTTCAGCTTTTATTGATACCTTGTAATTTTAGTCTTTCTGACTCCTTTTGAGGCTTTGGTGATATGAAACTTGCAAAGTCTAATTAAGGGAAAACAATTAGCCTTTTTTTACCTCTTCTTTTTCCAAAGCCACTGAAGGCCTCAAACAAGAAGAAAAAACTTTCTAAAACTCACGCAGGCATGTTGTTAACAGATAGCAGAAGGTTAAAACAGACTTCGAAGAGTATTCGAAATTATCTTTTAATGGTATGCCTGCACTGCATTGTGACTTGACATCTTGCTTTCATAGTGTGACCTGCTGTAATGGTGTTTGTTACGATGAAGTCCTTTTAGTTTGTCCTAAAAAGATTTTGCTTGTTTATCACCATATTAGAAACATAAGATACACTCTATAAGAAAAGCAATATACAATATACTATACATCTTCTATTTCAATGCCTCTAGTCTTAGGCTAGTATTCATATAAATGTTTATAATCGAAATACAGGTTTTATTGTTCTTCACAGGACCAAGCAAAGAACTTTTGTCTTGTTTAAATGCTATCAATAACATTTATTTTCAACAAATACTCTTTTCTCATGCTTCTAGTTAACCTGTGGTAAACTCCATCCTAATCTGATTCACCATTAATGCATTTGAAAGGGAAAAGTAATGAGCTATTTCAGTGCATGACCTTTGCACAGTACCTGATTCATAAAGATGAAAAAATCCAAAATCTCATTTATGAATTAATAGTAATTAGTAAAACAACAAAATCCCTTTGAAGATCAGCTGTGTAAGTTCTGAAGATCTTGCATTGCTTATTCGGTTTTGCAAAGTTTCTCAAGTCATTGTAACAGACATAGTTGATGAAGCCTTTGCAACAGACACTGGCACCACCTTTCAGCAAAAATTGTTCTAATTTCTGCTTCCCATTTTATCTGGAAGTCTATTATAATGGAGAAATTATCTGGATTTAAAACAAAATAAAACATGTCAGTTTTCTTCAAGACAGTTCTCACTTTATTTGACCTAGTCCTCTGGTAAGTAGCTCACATTAATTAATTTTTGTCATATTAGTAGCACAATATCCAGAGAAAGAAAAAAAGATTCTCCAGAGAAACTCCACTTAACATTTTATTCCTGATTGTGACCAGGATACCTCTATTTCATAGCTAAGTCACTGGAGGGATGATGAAAGAAGACAGTATATAAGATAAAATGAAAAATCCTACACAGAAATAAGGTGTGTAGTTGGTTAAAAAAAGTGGTACAATAGTGAAGTTGTGTTCATTTCCTCACTGAATATTTCTGATACACGTAATGGTTGCTCAGAAAGTATTTCTTTCTTCCCTCATATTATCTCATTTGCATTATTAGTAAATGTAATATAGCTACTAAGTCCATCCAGGCTGACTTTCATGGTCACAGACAGCTAATTCATTCATTCATTCATAATCATTCATTGTAATAGTATGATAATGAATATACCAGTTTAACTAAACTGCTGCTCAATATACCATGCAGACTGTGTTTTTCTGTTTTTCTCCCATCATTTAAAAAAGGCAAAAAAATGAGGTTTGGACTCTGTCTTTGCATTATTTGAGTTATCATATGTGAAGACTGCATCTGGTAGTATGTTGCAGACTTGGTTATCTCTTTTGTGATAATTCTTCTGTCTGTCTGGAATTTTCTGACATCTCTTCACATCAACAGCTTCAATTGGGCTGCACAATGTCTATAAATCCTGAGTAAAAGGCCACATTAAACATGAGTAGAACAATTATCTGGTGAGAAGAGTTTTGTATGGTTATGTTTGATTTACTGCTAGGGGAAGACCAACTTTGCAAGCACACTGGTCTTGCCTGATGCTGTAAACTTGACTTGTATGGGTGCAACATACACTGGCACATTGCTCAGCTAGCGCAGACGTGGTCATGCACTTCAGTCTGGCAACTCTCAAGGGAAAACATGGAAGTTGCATTTGAACTTTTGGATGTTGACACAAGTATATTATTTGTACCACCTACTCTCTTGTGTTGTGAAAACTATCAGGAAAAGTAAGAAAAAAAAAGGAATAGAAATTAGGGGGATTGTGAAGAAGACTGTGAAGTAGAGCTCCTTTATCAAACTTTATGTTCTCTTAAACCTCCTTCTCTGCCATAACCACATGTAGAAAAACATTCAAATACAGTAGATGATTCTGATCATACATCCTATAGGAATTATATATGAGTTTCCACAGGTGAATTTTGTACTCAGTAGCTTTAGTATTGCCATGAGGCAGGATTTGATTGTCCTTTTTAACAACCATTATTTAAAGATTCGTTGCTGAAGTGGTCAATACCCAAACACTCTGTTGGGACTTGACAAATAGGATTTACTTCCCAGCAAGGCTTTATGGTAGGAACTTTGAATATTATTGTGAGTCAGGACTGATCTGTGGCAGTCCTAAACCTTCAAAAATAAAGCAGATTACTGCAACACAGACAAAACCTTGGTCAATACTGCCATGCCAGAAATCTGGTGTTCTGAACAATCACAGACTTCCCACCTCCTCATAATCCTTTCAAAACAAAACCTTGTGACTCTATTATACCTATTAGGAGTCCTTGTTTGGGCTAAGTCTGCAAAGAGCTTTGAAACTGTATTGAAACTACACTCCTTCCTGTACAAAACCATTAGTGGTCTAATTCTGCAATTGTTAAACATGCTGAGTAATGCTCAGTCTGTGAAGAGAACGGTAGTCCAGCATGCTGATGTGTAACGCATTCCAAGTAGGAACAAGACATCACTTTCCCCTGACCCGCATTTGGATTTAAAACTTAGTTACATGGGTCATTTAGGCTGCAGTCCTGTGTGTGTTTAGTTGAACAGGTAACTTAAAGGATGTGGGAGCCTTATAGAAATGTTGTGAGCAAGGGTGGTGGGACTGCAGCCATACCTCATCGGGTGATTGTAGATGGGAGTCACACACCCAGTATCTAATGCAGCATTTCAGATATCTGAGGACTTATTTTTACATACATTCTCCACACTTTCCTACCTATTTTATGAATCAGGTCTGTGATCAGTGTTTTGAACAATTTGTTTGCTGTGGTTTCATGGGGTTACTATTTCTTCGGTTTGCAATGTAAATAATATTGTATATCTGCTATTTTATGATACAAATGCCATGTGAATTGCTTATTTTTTAAATGTTATAGGTCTGTTATGGTTTATTTACAATGCCATCTTAAGTATTGGTTTAATACACAATGTATCAGTATGGCATGAATTAAATTGCTTATATTTTACAATGTCAAAGATTTTATTTTTGTTTTCTAAAATGACTACATTTCATCCTATGCAGTTTCATAACTGCTTCTTAAGTGGATCATTATGTTTGGAAATATTGCTTTATCTTCAGTACTGCAGGCATAAGAAGCAGTATTCCTGATAAAAGTAATGAGATAGATTGTCTAGCAATTTCAGGTTAGAAATATATGTAAGAAATATGTAAGCATTTATAGTTAATCAAAACATCTACTCTAGCTCCCTTGCTTTTCACATAATGATACATTTCAATCATTTTGTATACTCTTTATTTATAATTATTTGTAAGTCACATACAGTGTAAATAGCATGTTTCATTAAGCAAGAATTTTAGGTATTCAAGATTACAAAAAAGTTGAATTTGTATATGAAAAGAAATTGACAGGAGATTGGAATGGCATAAAGTGGTGATGACTATGTTCTATATATACTGTTCATTTTCATATTGTCTGTTAAAGAAAAAAACATTTAATTTGCCCTTTAATGTCCAACTAGTGATTTACAGTATATTTACATCAATAAATCATGCAAAAGTCTATTGAAAGTCATAACGAATCTTTGAAATTTTCCTTTTTTTCTGTTGACAGCTTACATATAGAGTGTAGAATTAAAATATACCAAAAGCCAGTTCAATGGAAACGGTAAAAAAGTCAATTAAGGTATTTGCAGAAAAGCTCCTTTTTTCACCCCTAGCTCTCAAACCTCATATCTCAAATCCAAATGTACTGTTACAAAAAAAATATACAAACCAAACAAGAACCCCTAGTAAAGTATGTTGTATCAAAATGCTGGATGCATCAATACACATGTATTTCCCTTGATACGTAAGCTTTGGTTTTCATGGACTTGCCATGTAAAAACCTTACTAAAGTCTTTGTTCTTAAATTAACTTTTGGAGTTTTGATGGAGAGCTGCTTAAAAAATGTTGGAAATAACATATCTGATTTGGATGATACTATAGTGGATAATTTCTTCAAGTGATTGTTCAGTTCTCTGTTCCGTAGAACAACAGAGTAGAACCAGACTTCAGTCCTGGAGGAAAGTGTTAGACAATGGGTGACATTACAATGAAACGTCAACACTAGCTCATTGTTACCAACTCAAGAACAAAGGGCACTGGCACACTGTAACATCATCAGACATAAATACTGCTTTTTTTTTTTTTCCCATTTTTTTCATTCCTTATTCATCTTTTCTATATCCCCAACTGAGAACATGAGTCATTCTTATCTGCTGCTTTTTACAGAAGACCATTAACTAGAATTGGTTGTAATATTTTTCTGTGCAGTGTGTTACTGGGAGAAAATGGAATTTCAATTAATTTGAAATGTTGGCAGGGGAGTTTGATTCTGACATTTCATTACCAAAAGTGCTTGGCTTTTATGTGGCTAAAGCTCAAGCTAAGGAAAAGTCTAATGTATCCTAAAATTTCAGGGATTTTTGCCCTTGCACAGAAAGCATTAAGCCTGATGAACATTTTCCAAGAAAGAGAAGAACAATTTGCCTATTTCTTTTTCCTGATTATTCCAGAAAATTGTCCAGAATGTTTAGACCAGAATTTGAATAACTCTGGTATGTGGGAGTCAGTTTTGGTCCACAATAGATAGGGAATACTGTGTCTCAGCCAGGAAATTCTGATAAAGACAATTGTCTTTTTAGCTGGGAGAGTTACTTTTAACACTGCATTTTGAGATCTCCCTTTGTGCAATTAATCTCGTTTATGTAACTCTATGAATGTAAGGAACTCTTTTAGCTTAACATCCATAGTCAGTCGAGATAATTCCAGCACAGAAGGATACAATAGGAATTTTAAAAAGGAACAGACAAGAACAACAATTATGAAAGCTGTTGCATATCTTCCAGAAATTAAATCAGCAAGAATTTCCCAGGTTGAAAAGACATGACTGTAATATGGATCTCTGAATACTATGGTGAAAGGGGTGATAAAATATTTATTTTGTGTTTCATACAATGCCAGAATGAAAGGACAATTAATGAGGTTACAGACAGCAGATTAAAAACAAGTACTGCAATAGAAAGTACTTTTTTTCATAGAATATGTAATCAAATTTTGGATTTCAGTGCCAACAGAACATTTCAGAGACTAAAACAGAAGCAAATAAAAAACTGGTGGAGGGTAGATTCATCAGCTGATTTGAAATTTGTTTATCTGCATGCTACTGTCAGCTCATGAAGGCACTAATCCTATGTTGTGGGAGTCTGAGAGACTATATCAGAGCAGAGTTCCCATACTATGTTTTTATTCTCTCCCTTGTGTAGCACTCTCCATGGATATTGTTTCAGACAAGTTGCTGGGTAGATGGACTTTTCTAAAGTCTGAATTTATATTCTTATATGAGAGACACTGGAAGAAGAGAGTCCAGGACAATCTTCAGGCTAAGTGAAGAGTGGGAAGAAGGGAATTCAAAGTACCAGCATCAGGAGAATGGAAACCTACAGTTAATACATGGACTAAACATTAGAATTGGTCTGGGGGAAAAGAGGTGTGCTGTCTTCTGGGAGCAAGCATACAAGGTAAGGGTTTTAGACTGAAAAGTATATTGTCTTTAGCAGGAAAGCTGGTTCTCACCAGGGGAAAATCACAAAGGCAGATTTCTGCTGAAATGTCACAGAACAAACAAATTTCATGTGATCTTTCATGTAACTTTTCCTATCCATCTTGATGGGCCAAGATTAGTGTCGCAAGAGAGACATGAGGCTCTTTCATCATCTCTCTGGGGAAAAGAGAGATGTTTGTTGTGTGTTGACTCTACCTGAGCACCTGCAGCACAAACATTGTGGGATTAACTCTGAAACATTGTTACTCACAGCTTCAAGCAAAACAAATTAAGTTTTTTTAACATGCAATATTGATTTTTGCACAAAGGCAGAGAAAATAAGGTAATAGTACTGAATAAAGAAGTTGTTCTGTAAGTCTACAAAAATTACTTCACCCCCTCTTCATATACCAGCATATCATGGACTTTAATGCTGTTCTACTAGGTCCCTAAAATGTAGGCATATATGAGATGCACAGATTAAGAGGAACAGAAATTGAACTTGGGGACCTCTGACACAATGTTTTCCTTAAAGACCATAGTACAGAGGAGGAATTATACCTGTTGATGGAACAAAACTGGGAGTTACCAACATGGTAAGAACAAATTAAATAAGGGAAAAATGGAGTTGCCTTCAGACCACATGAACTAGAAGCAGGATGAAAGGATAAGTAATGTGTGCCAGGATTAATTGCAGGTTTTCCTATAATAACTGGAAGCTCATAATTTAGAAATGACAGAAGAAGAAAAAGAGATAGAAGGGTACTGACTGAGAAGTGCATGATTATAGCCACTAATGTCATGTGAAAATATCTAATGTAATCATGACGCATGTTACTGTTAGATACAGGGAAATACCAATGTCATTGCATAAAGTACTTTTGGGATCATGTCTGGAATATTGTGTGTATTTCTGATTACTTTCATTCTGTAGAATCATAGAATGGTTTGTGTTGGAAGAGACCTTAAAGATCACACGTTTCAACTCTCCTGCTATGGTAGGGACACTAGACCAGGTTGCTCAAGGCCCTATTCACAGATTCACAGATATTAGGGGTTGGAAGGGACCTAGAAGATCATCTAGTCCAAGCCCCCTGTCTGAGCAGGA
>JANHGL010005565.1:0-23314 GCA_024611195.1 Ceyx melanurus | reverse complement strand
GCATTCAATTTCTCCCTGCCCAGCTCTCCAGTCTGTCCAGGTCTCTCTGGATGGCAGCACAGCCTGCTGCTGTGTCATGCAACTTCTCTGTTATTTCACGATATTTTTACTTGCATTATATCAACTATATTTAGTTCTGATTGTGTCTTAATTAATTAGGAACATGCCGGATTCCATTCATCCTTGTATCCTCTTCTCACACACAAAACAATTGTCATTTCTGTATCTTAAAAGTACAAAACTGACTCCATCAAAGAAAAGATGCAAGTGTTTTCCCAAGGTCATTTTTGTTACAAAACTGGCATAAGCAACAAAGAAATGCAAATGAATAAGTTCATACAGAAGTGTCCACCAAGACTTTTGATCTTTTCTGAAATCAAAGCAAAGAAGATTTGTTAAAGTTAAATGCTTTTTCTGACAGCCCACAGCAGATATCATGGCCTGACCTGTAAATGTACAGCTATAGGAAAAATCATGATTCAGACGCACCTATATTCTCATTACTTCAATCTACACTGAAGTCCAGAGATGCTGTTCACCTGCAGTGAGGACAATTTAACACCAGCTATATGGGAAGACACTGTGAAGTTGAATGTAAGAAGAAATTAAAGAGAAAATTGTCATTAATAGTTAGACTTACCAGGGAACTTTCTGTGTTGTAAAAATCTACAGGATTGCTTAACAACCTGTGTGGACGGAAAGTGGTCACTATTGTGTACTGAGGCTTTTAGAATTAATTATTTTAAGATAATTTTTTATCTCTGAAATATAACTTATTTTCAGGGCTCCAACATAAAGACATAGTGAATTTTCTACATGTGAAGTTAAGGCTTCTTTCACAGTGGTGCAAACACTCACAGAGTATGTTTGTAAGACAAACCAATTTATTGAGATCTCCACATAAAATAATAATCTCAAATGCAACGGAATCTCTCGAATAGGATGATCAGCTGCTGCCTGGTTGGTGACAAGGCACTGAAAGGGTTTTTGCAGGGTTTTGACCAACTGCTATTGGTCAGAGAACATGTAATTTGCTTATGCTGATGCAAAGCAAAATCAAGTAAATATTTCACAGTTTTCATGACAATATAAAAAGTCATTTATTTCCCTGATTAGTTAAACACTGTTTCTTCCCCCTCTACTTTTATTTGCTTTGTTTCTTTTGTTCTATAGCTCATGCATAATTTCACACCTGCATAATTTCTGAAGAACTAGGATTTTGCTTATCAATTTAAACAATAAAGGCAGACCATGCAAAGAAACAGACAGCCACTTCACAGCCTGAACTGAAGGGGCCTGGGCTGTTAATGTCAGCAGACGTTTCCTTTTTGCAGCTGGCTGGGACACCTCATATTCTTAATTATAATGTTAAAAGATTCATAAAGCAAAAATTGAGTGTATAAAGCCTCATGAGAGATAAGAGGAAGAGTACAAAGGATGTAATTTACTAGAGAAGCACAAACTCTGAGTGTTTTCTGTAATGAATAGCAGTCAGTTTGAAGCAAAGGTCTCTGTTCAGAAGTCCAAGTCTATGTGTGATCCCTGTTTTCTCTTGTTAAGTCTGTGTACTGTACGGAGTTGGTGTCCAGTCAGGCAAAATACATCCAGATTACATGCAAACTTGCCTGATCAGATCCTACCAAAATGACTGGTAGCACTTGTTTAGGAAGTCAGTCAACATCCGGACATGGAAGACAAGCTTTCTCCATGTCTCATGCCACTATCAAGTAAGATTCATTGCACACTTAGTGATGCTAATAAGAAATAGATGGTTGTCAGACCAGAAATTGAAAACAGACAGATCATGCACTCACAGAGAATGAACAAAGCAGCCCTGCAGTCTTTCCAAAGATTTAATATTATATAGATATAAGGAGTCAGACATGCTGTTACCTTTCTTTTATCAAAAATAAGATTTATACTGCTAGAAACAGGATTCACCCAGGGCTGAATATAAGGTTCATATGTCCATCTTAGCTCTGGAAAATTATATTGCCACCAGTACTAAGGGAGAAGGGATCTGAAGCAGGCAAGGAGCAGGGAACAAAGGACCATACTCCTTGTGCTTCTAGTTGAGTATGTTTGATGCAGTTCTGTTTCTCCAAGGAGCTGTGTTACCTAAAAGAACTAAGTTTACTTCCCCAGATTCAGGTCTATTGCCAATGGGTGTTAAACATCTGAGCAGCTTCGGACAGAAAAGTGAAGCCTTTGAGATACTCTCCTGTCTATCAATCTTGTGAAGCTGTCTAGACTGTCCCAGGAGAGGGGGTGGAAGTGTAAATCAGATATATGTGTAAATCTAGAATTGTAAATCAGATTCTACAAGCATGCCTATGCAATGTGGTATAGGCAAAAATTACACAACATTACTAAGACAAAACCCCCAAGGATGCTCTTGAAACTCTAGTAAGAAATTATTTTTTTCCTTCTTTGAAATTCAATAATGGCTAAAATCTTCTAGGAGATGTGTTCAACAGTTCCACGGCTTTGATACAGTGAAACTAATACCATGCTGAAATAGGATTATGACATACAATAGAAGCACAGCACATCACATTAGGGGAGGTCATGCCATTGAGAAATAATTTATGTGAGGAGAAGCACTGGCTGGTACTGTGGAGGTAATTATGTTTATTATCTGCGAGCCCATGGTGACAGCAAATGTGTGCTGCAGTAGTTACATCTCACCAACACAGCAGTCACCCATGCTGATGATGTCATGGTCATTTTACGAATTACAACAAAGTAATATGTGAAGAAATTTATTAAAGCTGCTAATGTGGCAGTGCTTCATACATTGGTTTAATATTCCATTATTTATTTGTTTAGCTTTTGCAATAAAAAGCCTGAAACGTAATTTCCCTACCAGAGTTTCAGGTTGTGCCTGGGTTTACTCTTGGTTCTCTGGGAAAAGACAAACATTCCAGTTTAGCACCTGACAGATCTAAGTCTGGCTCCCTGTATTGAAATCAGACTGGCTACATTTTTTTAGTTTTTTTTCAAAAATCCATTGTCATCTTGAAGGTAAACTAATGAAGAAATTATCTATCTGGAATACAGGTTCTGGATTAGTGTGTTTATGGGGGTGTTTTCTAGAAAAATGAAACTGAAACTGCAGAGGTCCATAGCAGTGGCTTTAAACCAGGCCTTATTTTATTTTTGTAAAGCATTTCTACTAAGAAGAGAAATATTGTTTTGATGAAAAATTATTACATAAGTTATGAAGATCAGACTAAGGTATATGGATTCTCCTGGGACAAGAATCAATAAGGATGTCAATGTGTATGCTGTCTTTAGGTTCTGTTCACATCTCTTGATGAAGTCACCCACCCAACTAGGGCTGCTTCTCTGCCTCCTGGCAATGAGCAGACAGTAAACAGGCCCAGATATGGTTCCCTGTATAACCAGATATGGTTATATCAGATAACTTCCCTGACAGTCTATTGGCAAAGACAGAGGGAAAAATCTGTCTGTTCCCAAGGCACCAAAATTTCTGACACCTCTTGCTATACATTAGCCACTGAATTAGTATTCTGGACCTTATTTTGCTTACAGTATTTTGCCATAATGCAAGTCAGCTCTTTGGACAAGATTCCATGAAGTGGTGCATCAAATTCTCCAGATCACAAAGACTTTAAAACAACTGCCTCTTTGGCATCTCGTAGCATGCAATACCATTTTGAAAGCAGCAGTTCTGATGGGAATTCTATTGTCCTTGTTTTCTTTTCAAACACTATTGTGGTTTGCTCCTCATTCCTCTATTATCTTCTTATGGATATAGGGACTTATGGTATATTACACTTACATATTTCACTAGATGAAGACACATATTTTTGTATCTTATTCTTTATTTCTTCTTGTTTCACTTCACCCAGGTACTTCCTCTGTCTTTCTTTTGTTTTTCAGTCTGTGAGTATGCCAAGAAATTAATCTTTCTATTTTTATAAAATTAATTACCTGTGGCAAACTTTCTTTGTTCCAGAAATGGTCACAAATTTCTCAAACTGAAAAAAAATTAAAAAATATGTGCAGTCATAAACCATTAGAAAAACATTAAAAAAAAAAAATAATCAAGGATTGTCTTGGTCTGGTTGTTCAGTAAATAATCAAGAAGTCAGCATTTCAATAACAATGAAACTCCATTTAAAAATAATATCTACAAAATACAAAAGCACTGTTTTTGTGACTATGGAATAGTAGTCTCACTGTGGAACTTTTGCTCATTACTGCCTATGCTGCTTCTTGTCATCTATTTGCTTTCCTAACCTCTTCCATAAATGCTATTAAAATAGTTATGTATAATTCTGTATACTTTAACCTTTGTTAATTGGATCCTTCTCCCCTCTTTTTTTTCATAACTATTTTGTGTTCCAAGACTTTGCATAAATATTTACTTCTGACTGCATTTCTCCAGAACATTTCTGCTTCTAAGATAATTCGCTTATAAGTCCATTCCTCCATTTACACCATGCCATCTACTGAGGCATATGCGGAGGGAGAAGGAATTGACAAGCACACCTAAAGTGCTATCAGTGAGTCACTTCACTCATCTATTCATTTCTGGGTGAGAACCCAAATTTTTCAAAATTGACTATGTCAGAAACTAATTAAAGAATTAAGTTCCTAACTGTATGGAGTGACATGGAAAATTGCAGCACACAGATTAAAGAAGGAATGCATTTTCATGGCATTAATTATTTACATAGGGGAAGAAAATTAGCAAGGGGATTGCTATAATTAAAGCAGAAATGTTCTTACTGGACAGTGAGATGAAGAGTGGGCTGAGCTGCCTGCACTCATTAACAAGGGAGGTTGTAAAGAATATTTTTCACTTTTCATGAGCAAATAGCAGCAACATCCACCATCATAATTTGCAATGACCTCTGAGTAGAAGATCCTTGAATCCTCATTAATCCAACAAATGCTGCAGCATTAACCATTTATTAGAGAGGAAGGACAGTAGAGCGAAAAATCGCTTTCAGGGTAAAAAAGACTTGGTTTTATCTCTTTGTTTATTTTAAATAACTGCTTTTGTATCCAGGAGGAGCAGCCCTGCAGAGTGCTGCCTGGGAGCAGGCAAGACATCACACTGCTTCTGTTCCTCCTATATTGCTCACCTGTCCCATTGGTGTGTTTTGCAGTGTCTTTGATGTCCTTCTAAAGCCTCAATGCATCTCTGGGACCTATGGGACTTGAGTGTTTGCTGGGCTGCCTGGACATGAATATAGCTTTTCTGGGTCGGTTTGAAGTGGTAGAGCTGCCCCAGTATCTGGCTGTCTCGGGGCACTACAGTTGCTAGAGCAGCATCTGCCCTGTATTGATACACTGCTTGTCTTCAGGAGAATGCTTTAGGTGGTTCAGGCAGAGTTGCTCCCCTGCTTCCAAATCACATAGTGAAACCATTGCAGTTCATCCATTCACTTCAATGTGATGTACAATGCACAGTATTTACCACAGAGATACACTCCAGAGGCAAAGAGCAAGGGAGACAGCACTTTGCAAAACAGCACCACTTAGCTCTGCACCCTCCACCTGGTTATGGCTGCTGGCTGCTTTGCAGGGGTGGTGAACCCTAATGCTACAGTTTCTCTGTATCTCTGCCACAGTAACACTTAAGCATTGTGACTTCTGGTTCTGATTAGTAGTATGGGAAAACCTCAAGTGTTTGTTTTGTTGGGCTTTTTTTAACAACTTGCAGACAATGAATTTGTTCATGAACTAGTTAAGTTTTTACAAATTATGTTAAAGCTAAATACGTCATCCTTCTCTGACTGCCATATATTTGCATCAAGAAGGTGTAAACAAGACAATATTGATTTACCACACAGTTTCAGTGTCACAGATCAGTTATGCTACTGACATTTACACAAGCACATTTTCTCCTGAAGCATGAAGGTGATACTCAGCCAAGTTTCACAGTTAATCTATATTACTTCTTGGAGATAGTGTTCTGTTATATACAATTAAAATTGATTAGGTCTTGATTTTCCAGAGTATCTAAGAAAATCTTAGCTTTTTTTTAAGATAGAGAAGAATTTCTCCAGTTTCCAATATAAAAACCCTAAAATGAAGAATAATCCTTCCTTTCTCTACCAATTATCTTCTCTTTATTGGCAGAAAAAAACTGTCTTACACCATTGAATGTCAGCACAGACATGAATAGGTCATTCTTTTCTCCTTATAAACTACAGTCTCTGATGCTCAAGCTAATTTTAAACCCCTGCTTATCCTGGAATTTAAGATTATTATCACTGATATTGATGGGTTTTCAGCAGCAGATTTATATAATAGGTTGCAATATTATTCTTTCATGATTTAATAGTATCTCAGCACCTCCTGGCAATAGTTTTCTGAACAGTTACCTACAGATAACAGTGTATTTCTTTTCTTTTGCCCTTAGGAACTCCTATTTAGACTAGTTTATACTCCATCCCCTTCCATCTTCCTTTTTTTTTTTTTTTTTTTTACCATTTTTGGTGTCCTGTCAGACCTTATCTGTAAAGTCTCCATGTTCTCCAAAATTTACTATTTTTTCTGTCCCATCAAGAAACTTTTGTTACGTCTCCCAGATTTATGCATGCATGGGATGCTGAATCAATTCTACCCTGGAGGTAGGCCCAGATCCAGTTCCCACCTCTTCCTGACATGGGCTTCTATGTGTAAGGGCAGGGAAGAGGCAATATTCACCATTTTGTTCATTAAAAGACTGTAAGTCAGGGAGGGCTTCAAATACGATGATGCATAGTGACCAGTGACGGTGAACAATATATGAACACCTAAGTCAATTTACTCATGCACAGGTCTCTACAGAGTTATTTAGCCTTGTGGAGACTGGATAAAACAACAGTCTGAGGTAAAGTTGTGCAAGTTACATTATTATCATGATATTTTAGCTGCTGGTTTAGACAAAGCAAGATTTTTGACAGGAAGGAGGTTTTTTTCTAAATTCTTCATTAAAAGTTAACAGAAACATATTTGATGGGAATAAAGTTACCTAAACCCTTTATTAAAAAGTGTAAAGAGCATAGCTGCACTTCATGGTGCTTGTGCTAGATCAGAAGCATATGAAAAGGGGGTATTCCACCTCAACATGAGGAAAAACTTCTTAACTGTGAGGGTGTCAGAGCACTGGAACAGGCTGCCCAGAGAGGTTGTGGAGTCACCTTCTCTAGAGACTTTGAAGACCCACCTGGATATGTTCCTGTGTGGCCTACCCTGGGTGTTCCTGTGTTGGCAGAAGGGGTGGACTCAATCTCCAGAGGCCCCTTCCAACCCCTACCATTCTGTGATTCTATGATTCTATTATTAACAATAGGAAATCCTACTGAATCCTTCCTTCAAGGAATTGGAACTCTGTTTCTCCAGAATGAATCATGGATCTAGAGCACCACATCCACTCATGTCATTGAATCTCAACACACCTAAAAGGCAAGTTGTGCAGAATATTGAAACCTAAAGGGTTTGAGGGCTCCCAACATCATACTCTTGAAGGATGCTCATCAGCACTGAATCTCTGGAATCAACTTCACCCAAGTCTTCGATGGCAAAGATCAGATTTGTCTTTACTGCAGTAAGTAAGAACAACTGAAGAAAAGCAAGACATGATTGTGTTGTGTGTACTTCTGGTGTGGCAGCTTGTGAGAGTTATGAGAAACCTATTCAAATTTGGGGCTCATTTTTCTGTCTTAGGCAGAATAATCTTCTATCCTGGCTTTTGGTTCTCTTCACTCTGCACATTGACTGGTAGTGGCAATAAGCAATGATTTAGTCACTAGAGACTGAGCTATTTAAAGTGACTGATGTTGAATTAGCCAAATTATGAGATTGGACTTTTCCCTCTGGAAAAGGGTAACAAAACTAACCACAGGGAAGATTGAGATAACTTTGTTCTGCATTTTCTGACTCTGGATACTGTGATTCTTCATGAAACTATGTTTCAAAAAGATGAATGTAGAAAGTATTTTCAACTGGCCAGAGCAATGGTAGAGCAATCCCACGCATGGACAGATAACTAGAAAGGCAGCAAGAGACATCAGCTCATGTCTATATACACAGAATATTTTCTGAGGAAAAAAAAAAAAAAAAAGATAACACACAGTTTGCAATGCACAATACAAGTAGATCCTTAATTGTCCAGGCTTCCTGATCCAGTTGACTCATCACTAAGTAGGGATAGTAAAAATGTTGGATTTGGGAGTAGAAATGGAAAAGTCCTTTATATGTATGTCTTTATACATCACTAAACTCTGTGATGATCACTCAACTCTGTGATACAGAACAATAATTGGCTGACATTCCTGTACAGTATAATTCATGGAATTTTGGAAAGTATTTATAGAACTCCAAAGAAATAAGTGCACCATAGAATAATAGGGATACAACTGCTTATACCATTCTGGTGAGAGACAGCAAACATTTCCTGATCATGTGTGGGGAATCAATAAAATCTTCCTTCAACTTAGACTGAGTTCCTAATGAGAAAAATGTCCAGACAGAAAAAGTTATCTTCAAAGGGTTTGCACAAGCCTTTGATTAAGATCCCTTAATGTAGCTATGGTTGTCTCTCTGGAGAGCAGCATTTCTGCTGTGAGTGATTAGACAAGATGTTTACAGACTTTCCCTGCCAGCTTATGAAATTCTTACTTGCCACTGCAGATTCATTTGACATAAAAATGGTAAATAGAATCTAGAGCATCACTAGTATGATTTCTGTTCACTTCTATTTCTGAATGTTCCATTGCCAAGGGAGAAAATATCTTCAACCTGAAAATGGTAAGACATGTTGATAACATTACCACTGAATGAAACTGTTTGTGACAGGTTTCTCTTTGATTCTCTTCTCTGGGACTTGTATTTTTTTCTCTCCATTCCCAGCATCTGTAAGCTGCTTTTAGCAGCTACCTGCTTTTATGAGTCTCTAAAGACACTCCATTAAACAAACAGTCTTCTACAGCCATGCAAAGAGCTTATTCTGGTGTCTCAAAAAGTGTGTTTGAAAGCCATTGCTAGCACAAAATCTTGACTTAGCATGTAGAGTAGAAAAAATATCCCTCAGGAGAGAACAACCTCATTTTAGGAAAAGGAAGATTTGTCTTTGAAGTGAGCTCTAGGGAAATGTCCCTTTTTTTAAATATTTTTTTTTCCCCCTCAAATCCTACTCAAGTCCTTCTGCAAAAACTACATTCCATGAATGCAACCCACACATCTCCTTTTCCCATCCTCCTTTATCTAAGATTCAGTTTACTGAAGTGCCATAGGGTATGCAGAATATTAGTCAAAATATCTTCTCTTAGCTAACATGGACAGAAAAACAGTGAAAGAGCCTGCAATTCACACACTGCTGGAAAAGTTTGAATTATTTTATTTTCTCAGCTCTGCCTTGTTGTTATTCATTAAGCATAAGGTTGACAAAAAGACTAATAGGGAGATCCAGGTTAGCAGGGTAGTAGTGGAGGCAGTCAGGAGTACAAGCAGAGCCCTGTGTCTGAACCTGGGAGCAAAGCTGAGCTGGGGACTGCAGCTGACCAGCACTTCAGTCTTGTTAGACCCCTACTGAGGGAGCACAATCTGATGTGAGACATCTGCCTTGGATTTGTTCTTGGGGACTCATGGTTATTGTGGAGGTAGCCAGATGCATCTGATAGCCTGTCTGATAAGGGTCAGAGTAACCACATAAAAATATTTTCATTTGTTTCATCTAATTGGCAACTTAATGGTGTTTTGTCATGAGTCTGGGGCAATGTGGCTCGCTGTGTGGGAGTCCAGACAAATATAAGTCATGGTTTGTGCTGCCTGTGAGAGAAACCTTAGAAATTTGAGGAATTAATTATCTTTTGAGCTGAAGGATAATTGGATAACAGAGCCTGTTTTTAAGATAATGACTGCAGATCTGCTGCCCTTGGCATTTCCTCAAAATACTTTACAGAGCCTTCCTGCCTGGCTGCTTCTGAGAGCACCAGTCTTCAATTCCTCATCTTCCTCATCCTCTGCAAAGGGAGACGAAGTACTCAGGAGACAACAGCCCTGGTGGTGAATGGTTTTACTAGAATCCTTCAAAGCTGAAAAAATACTTTACATTATCTCATAGTTTGGAAGGTTAACAGATGGGATAAAAGATCTGATCCACAGTTTTCAAAATAGCAATCTTTAGATCTTAGAATGTGGGTTTTGCTGTAATACCCATGGAAAATTGTCATTGATTTATGTAGATGGTGGGAGCTGACAAGTTCATGTGTGACTGGAGGAAGTAGAGAAGGCATGAGAGCAAGCAAAATCACTAAACTGGATCCAGAAGGTGGGGCTCTTACTGAACTGAAGTGGCCAAGAGGAGAGCTTTGAAAAGATGCCTAGTGCCAAAGGAACTCCCACACTGCCCTCTCCAGCTGCATCCATGGGCATGTGCTGGTTCCTTGAGCTACTTCCTGCCCACCCTTCCTCAGATACAAGCCTTTAAAACCGTTCCGATTTCAAACTCAATCTACCTCTCTTTCCTGATCTGTTTTTACTATGTTACAGTGGAAAAGTCACCTCTAAATAAAATAAAGGGGAAAGAACACTTACCAGCCCCAAACTGATTGATCATCTGGGACCAATCATTACACATTCAACATGAAACTGCATCTACTGTTTACCATTAGTGGTGTGACAGTTTAAATACAAAACATCAGAAAAACACTGTGCAAACTAAAATACATTTATCAAAATGCAGGAACAGAAGTTGGGCGGTAAACCAACAGACCAGTGACTATTTTTTAGATCGTAAAGAGACATCAACCTTCCTAATTTCTTACTTTTTAAAATTTTTAACAAAGAATATACAGTTCCAGGACCAGCCCCTGACCTCAGTCTCACAGCCCAGATTTTAAGAACAAACATGCCAAATAGATTTGCCAAGCTGGTTGGAGGGTAAGTGGCTTGCATGATTGTTTGTGTGATATTGCACAACTTAGTGTAAGCACTTACAAATATCAGCAGTGTCAAGGGGTAGCAATTCCCTTTTTGTTTTGTTTTTTTTTTTAAAGAAGGAGAGAACCTGAACATTTTTTTCTTTTTTTTTCCCCTTGACTGCAGGGGGGGGGGCCGGGCCGGGCGGGGTGGGGCGGAGTGGGGGGGGCTGTCTAATGACTCTAGAATTGACCAGGAATTTGCGAGAGTCCAAGACCCTCTCAGTCTTTGGAGATGACTGTTGATGAGTGTCAGAGCAAAATATAACAGCGAAGAGTACTTACAGAAACAACCATGTCCCTGGTCCACCATGGAAGAGGGAGTCTGGAGACTGAGAGAACTTGCTCTTCTAGACAACATTTTTGCAGCTGACAAACCAGACTTTGGAGACCCTGATGATGTTCAATGCACGGATCAGATGTGGAAAAAGGTGACACAAGTGACACCTGAGAAATATCTCCCTTGCATGGCTCTACACTGCGACATTAACACGCGTGAGTCAGTGAGGGACAAGATTAGAAGAATGAGAGACTACGAGATTACTTATTTTGCTTCTCAGCACCAGATAGCCTCTGTAGAGATGGAGCTTAAAAAGTTTAAAAATGTGATTATTGACATCCAGGAGGAGTTTAAAAGGTTTAAAAATGAGATGACTAATGACTTCAAGGAACTCTGTACTGCACCGAATACTCGTGCTGTCGCGCCGGTATGAACCAGGGACCATGATCTTAGTATCCGACGCTCCTCAGCAAGAGAGAGTGAGTACACATCATGGACTGACTTGTGGTATTACCTTCTTGACCACGGGGAAGATATGGGACGGTGGGATAGAAAACCCACCCATATCCTGGCAGCTCGAGTGCAAGAACTGAAATCAGGAAACAAGCTACTGAAAGTAGCTGTGCCAGTGTCCCGTGAGAGAAGATCTCGGCATAACAGCCAAAGTTGTGACCGCTCTGACTCACTGGAAGGCACCTCCCCTATGCACACCCAGAGAAAGGAAAGTGCTACTGACAGAAATCAGGATTAGGGGGGCCCTTCCTCTGGCCAGGAAGAGGAAAGGGACAATCGAATATATTGGGCTGTGTGGATTCTATGGCCTGGCACATCTGAACCACAACAGTATAAAGCTTTAGTTGACACTGGAGCCCAATGCACATTAATGCCCTCAGGACATACAGGCTCTGAAGTTATTCTGGGGATCATCACTTTGTACAACTGAGGTTGTCTAAAATGAGGTTGTAGTGAGGTGGGGATCAGTCTCTTCTCCCACATAACAAATAATAAGACAAGAACAAATGACCTTAAGTTGCACAAGAAGAGGTTTAAGTTAGATGTTAGGAAAAACTTCTTCACTGAAAGGGTTGTTAAGGAGTGTAACAGGCTGCCCAGGAAAGTGGTGGAGTCATCATTCTTGGAGGTTTTTAAAAGATATATAGACGAGGTACTTAGAGACGTGGCTTAGTGGTGGGCATGACAGTGTTAGGTTAATGGTCGGACTCAATGATCTGGATGTTTTTTTCCAACCAATACAAATCTAAGTGTTTCCAAGAAGTTTCCAAATTATTTTATCCATGTACTGCTAAACATTTCAGCACAACAGCTGAGTTACAGAAGAGATACAATAGGGTGCATGAGGGTGTATTTTTGTTTCTTTTGTAACCAAAGGAACACAATTCAACCACAATATGCTTTGTCTTTCTGTATTGGTCAGGTATGTCCTAGAATTGCATCTTTCTCTCACAAACATCTTTTTCCCTTCACAATGTAAAAAAGCATTCCTGTTGTCACTTCATTGTGCCCTTAGAAGACAGATTTCCTCTTCTCTATAGTAAAATGCTAAATCCACTAGAGGGGACATCTATCCTACCATATTTGTGGCATATTGAAAGTCCCTCAGGTTTTCTTTGGCTTTTGATACTCCTTTTCTTTCCCATGACTATCTATTCCACAGCTGGATAAGGTCCTAATGGAGCCCTTTCATTGAAATCTTACCCTAAATATGTATTTCTACACAAATATTTACAAAATCCAATACCCGTATGCTGTTTATCATAACTGGTTTTGATATCTGTGGGAAAAAAACCCCAAAATAAAACAAAAACCAAAACAAACAAACAAATACAAAACACACAAAAAAACAAAACCATAAACAACAAAAAAAAACCCCAACCAACCAAAAATCCCATCATTTTTCATGCAGATACTTCCCTTTCCCTTCCCCTTTTACAACTCCAATATCTGAGCACAATGATCAGAGCTTCCTGCAAGGTTATCATTCTTGGTATCATTCATTGACTCTGCTGGTCTTTCAATTAATTATAAAAATGCCCATAATTTATATTGACAAAGCAGAGAACTGAGTTGCAGAATAGAGAAATAGAAAGGCATATATCATGGTAACAAGTGTATCTTCAGGATTGAAGATATTCATAACTGTCCCTTCAAACTCTGAGGTAATAGCACCCAGACAAAAGACTGTAACAATATGATAGAATCATAGAATGTCATGGGTTGGAAGGGACCTCGAAAGATCATCTAGTCCAACCCTGCTGCCAGAGCAGGATCACCTAGACCAGATCACACAGGAACATGTCCAGGCAGGCCTTGAATGACTCCACAACCCCCTGGGCAACCTGTTCCAGTGTTTCATCATCCTCACAGTGAAAAAATTCCTCCTTGTGTTTACATGAAACTTCCTGTGCCTCAGCTTCTACCCATTGCCCCTTGTCCTCTCATGAGGCATCATTGAGAAGAGCCTGGCTCCATCCTCCTGACACTCACCTTTCTATATTTATAAACATTGATGAGGTCACCCCTCAGTCTCCTTTTCTCCAAGCTAAAGAGCTCCAGCCCCCTTTGCCTTTCCTTATAAGAGAGATGATTCTTCATAAGCTTTGTGGCTCTACACTGGACTCTCTGAAGCAATTCTATGTCCCTCCTGAACTGGGGGGCCCAGAGTTGGACACAATACCCCAGATGCAGCCTTACCAGGGCAGAGTAGAGGGGCAGGAAAACCTCTCTTGACGTACTAGCCACACCCCTTTAATACACACCAGAATGACATTGGCCCTCTTGGCCACAAGAGCACATTGATGGCTCATGGTCAGCCTCCCATCAACTAGGACCCCCAGATCCTTTTCCCCTTCACTGTCCTCCAGCAGGTCAGTCCTCAACCTATACTGATACCTAGGGTTGTTCTTTCCCAGGTGCAAGACTCTACACTTGCTCTTGATAAATTTCATTAAATTTCTTCCTGTCCAGCCCTCCAGCCTGTCCAAGTCTCGCTGGATGGCAGCACAGCCTGATGGTGTGTCAGCCACTCCACCCAGTTTGGTGTCATCAAATAGCTGTGAGACATTTTATTGTCATAGGCTGCAGCAAGCTTTTTTCTATCTCTGTTGCTGTGTGACATACTAGAATAAAACCTTTGTATGTGGCTTATCACTGCAGTGCTAGAAGCTACTGCATCTCAGTGGGAGGGAACTGTGATGCATGCCTGTGTTGAATTTGAAATACACTTTGATTTAGAAAGCACTATGTTAACATAAAACATTATTATTGTTTTCCACCTCAATATCAAATACCCATAAAAAGAAAGAGGTTGAAAAATCATACGAAACCCTAACAATATTTAGCTCTCCCCATATACAACATGCTAATTTTGAAATCCAGGAAGGGAATAAAACAGAACTGAAATGTGGTCTGAGGTTTACTACATCCCCCAAGGTCAGAGAAGGATTGATCTACACAGTAGAGCAACATAGTATAGTTCTAATGATTATTTGTTAGATTTGAGTTCTATAATGGAGATACCAGGACTACTATTTTACTGGCAAAGTTTCTGGGGAAATCACTTTAGTATACATCAGCTAGTGTTTTCTGAGTAAATAAATGAAAAATTATACATTTGTGGCTTGAATCAAACCCCTTTGGGGCTTTCCAGTGCTAGGTTTATTTGAATAACTGCTAATGTCCTGCTAGTGATCTCTGAGGAAGCAGTGCCAGATTACTTCAGTGGATGGCTACAGATACATGATCAGTCACATCTCTATTAGTGATTTCTGTAATAATAAAGGCTAAAATGATTCAGACATAACCAAAGATCTCCTGTGGGCAGCTGAACCCCAGCCCTCATTACAAAGAGACAATGACAGTAAAAGTTTAGTTCATTTCCTAATGTGCCAGGAAGAAACATTAGCATTGCACCTGAAATTTTTCTTATTTCTTTCCTGAACCCTTACAGATGAGAAGACACTGTCCACAGCAGTGTGAACAGAAGGCAATGGGGGCTATTCCCTTACTACTGGACATCAGGTTTTGTTACATTCCCAGTAGTAGTAGTGTTATCCCACTCCAAAACAGATGAGATCCTATCAAAGTCAGACACATAATCTCCTATCCTGTTCCTTCCTAAACTACATTAGGAAAGTATCTGTTGTTAGAATGCAGTATTTTTTTTTTTAGCCTTTCACATCATATTGTTCTCTTAAATTTAGTAAGCATCTACACTGAGATCAAGCTGAAAGTGGCACAGCCAAAGGGAAGTTAAGAGCCTGTATTTTAAAATACATTACTTTATGTTGAATTATTTGAATAAATATGAAAGTACAACATGAGATACATTGTATAGAATAAAATGTTTTGGAACAAAATCTATTTGCCAGTCACCAGTGGTGTGCCTCAGGGATCAGTTTTGGGCCCAGTCTTGTTTGGCATCTTTATTGATGATTTGGATGTGGGGATTAAGAACACCCTCTGTAAGTTTGCAGATGACACCAAATTGTGTGGGAGCGTTGATCTGATTGAGAGTAGGAAGGCTCTCCAGAGGGACTCAGACAGGTTGGATAGGTGGGCCAAGGCCAATTGTATGAGGAACAATAAAACCAAGTGTCGGGTCCTGCATTTTGGTCACAACAACCTCCAGCAGTGCTACAGGCTTGGGGATGAGTGGCTGGAAAGTCGCCCAGCAGAAAAGGACCTGGGGGTGCTGGTAGACAGCCGGCTGAACATAAGACAGCAGTATGCCCAGGTGGCCAAAAAGGCCAACAGGATCCTGGCTGGTATAAGGAACAGTGTGGTCAGAAGGAGAAGGAAAGTGATCATACCCTTGTACTCGTCTCTTGTGAGGCCTCATCTTGAGTACTGTGTTCATTTATGGGCTCCTCATTATAGGAAAGACATTGAGGTGCTGGAAGGTGTCCACAGGCACTACCAAGCTCATGAGGGGCTTAGAGAACAAGTCATATGATGAGAGGCTGAGGGACCTGGGCATGTTTAGTTTGGAGGAGGCTGAGAGGGGACCTCATTGCCCTCTACAACTACCTGAAAGGAAGTTGTAGACAGGTGGGTGTTGGCTTCTTCTCCTTAGTTACTAGTGACAGAACCAGGGAAAATGGTCTGAAGTTACAACAGGGGAGGTTTACATTAGATATTAGGAAGAAATTCTTTATGGAGAGAGTGGTGAGGCACTGGAACAGCCTGCCTAAGGAGATGGTTGAGTCACCATCCCTGGAGGTATTTAAGTAAAGAGTTGACATGGTGCTTCATGACATGCTCTAGGGACAAGCTTGTGGGTTTTTTTCTAATGGTTGGGTATTAAGGTTTTTTTTTCTTATAGGTATGGTTGGACATGGTGATATAGGAGGTCCTTTCCAAACATGATTATTCTGTAATTCTATATTCAAAACTATTTTTCAAAGAGTAGCCAAACAGACAAACAATGCATTAGAATGGAACAAAAATGTCATTAAAAGTGAATGGCATGTGATAAATTGAATATACAAAATAAAAAGAGATGCCATGATAAAATGGCATCAATCATATTATATGCAGAGAGGGCATGCCAAATTGTACATGATAAATACTGAACTGCATATATGGCACTAAAACACTGACATTGCTCAACAGATGATGAGAATGGTACAAGCTAATGAAAAGGACAGAGAGGACGCAAACATACTCATTGATATGAAGGCACAAGTTTAACATGAAGACCTATCAGGTATATCATACCTATAAAATACGAAGATACTCTTGAAAGAAAATTCTGGTCTCAAAGATGGTACCTGCCTTAGATTTCTGAAAGAGTTTTGCTTTTAATTCTTTTGAGAGGCAAACTTTCAGAGAATACATGAAAACAAAGCCTGAATCAGATAAACTGAGATTAGGGTTTATTGTAAAAACTGGATTCAGCCACATGCACTGCAGAACACTGAGCAATATGGTGGCAAATTATCACCTTATTCATTCAATTTGGATCAAAATGCTTTTCAAAGATGTTTTTCTAACCTTACCAAGCATATATGATTTACCTGAGAAAACTATTAACAGCTACAGCAAATGCAGAATCAAAAGCAAAAAACCCTCTTGTGACTGCTTTGTGAAATGCACATCTTGTAGTCATGAAAGCAGCAGTTTTATTTTATTTCTATAAAAACAAAACGAAAGAAGTCTGACATCTACTGCTAATGTGGCATGCAGTGCAGCCTGTGTAATACTTCCATGTGTTTTTTTCCATATATTTTTTTTGTTCACAAATATTTTGCCAATTTCCTCTTCTGTGAACTGCATTACGGGCTGTAGTGCACAGACACATGGCTATGGTCTGGTCAGACAAACTTGTGATCCTTTTTGCTGCAGTCCAAGAAGGCAACTCCCAGCGGAGACTAACTAGGCTGAAGCTACAAAATCCCCAGATCTCATAGTTGGAGGATTTGTAGATCATCAAAGGGGAGCAAAAGAGATACAGTATCAGAAGACAAAATCAACGCTTCAGAAAAATATTTTGACTATCAAACACATTCATGAACCTTTATTTATTTATTTCACTTTTAGGTTTTTATTACTTTGAAGCTTATAAGTGGTGTGATGTGACTGTAGGGCAGGTTCCCCCTGCAGTAAAAGGGTATTTTATTACGGAGGTCACAGGTGATATAAGTGACGAGTTTCTCTGTTGTGTTGTTTGTTTTGTTTTTTAATTCTCAGGACATAATGTTTTGAATCTCCTGCTGAGAAGGTTGTTAGGATGATAATGTAAGACTTATGTCACGGTTTAGGGTCAAGGCAAACCCCAGACTGATAACAGACGCCCTCTTTTAACCCCCCTCCCTCCCCAAAAGGGGACAGAAAAGGAATAAGGGAGAGAGACTTAGTGATTAGAAAAAGGAACTAGAACAATTTAATTTAAAATGAAAATGAAGTATATACAAATATGTACAAAGCCAGTACCGAACCCAACCCCCCCTATGGTAATTACGTCACCCTCACTGATGCTGTGGAGGAGCTGGACTCTGGCACTGGGTCTCGGCAGCGAAGTCAAGAGCCAAAGCAAAAGGGGAAGACTGGAAGCGAAAAGGATGAAAAAGGGACAAAAAAAAAAGGACGAGTCTCCGGACCCCCGAGCTTATATATTGGATATGACGTGTATGGGATACAGATATGTATCTGTATCCTTTTCATAGTTGTCATTCCAGCTCTCCGTAACAATGCAGATCAATCTGCAAATGTAAGAAAAAGTTTGTGAAGCTGTAGCCACCACAGGAGGACCAGAAGAATGAACACATTACAATGCATGAGGCCAAGCCATTCTGCAGTATATGGGAGAGGTGTAATCAGTGTTACCTTCTCTTTATAATGCTTAATAAAAATAGATAATAAAACATTTGGAGTATTATGAAAATGAACCTGATAATAAAAGGCTCAGTGGGTTTTCTTGAATCAAGTGCCAGCCTCAAGCAATCAAAAAGAATTACCCAAGTGTTTGCTTAATAAATGAATAAAAAGAAACATTTGCTTTCCATGGCTCATTTTCCCCATCTTCTGTGGTTAACTGTCTGTTCTTGGCACCCACACTGATGCCTTCCAGCCCCTACAAAGTAATAATGCCCATTTCAGCTTTTCTTTTGTCAGGATAAACTGTTTACACACTGTAGCTGCTTGGGTTGCAAGGGCAGGAACCATCTCAGTTTCTCAGATGCCCAGGAGAAGGATAAGAAACCCTCTAGTTAAGCATGAAGATTGAGACAAAGACCTTTGTTTCTCTCAGTTCACCCATGGTGGGTGGCTGACACTAATTGCAAATTCAGGGCAATGTGCAGTTGGACATATATAATGTAAGTGATGTGTATTTGAAGGGCATATAGTTATGAGAAATCTAGTGTATTAAAAAGTATAAAAAAGGCAGAAATGCTGTCTTTATTTTCCAGATCCTGTTAGTTGTCTCTCAAGTCAAAATCTGGAGGTCTCTTGCACAATGTAAACAAACTCTTTTTTCTATTTTGCTTCATTCAACCATTCTGTGCTTGAAATAACCCTTTCTATGCTGCCTTTGTCACAGCATACTTTGCCATCTGACCAGGAGTAGTTAGTGGATCCTGCCTTTAAATGGAAGGTGGAAGATACCATCAACCCAAGCCCACTCATGAAGAATGACCTTTCAATCAAGTATTGTGCCTTATCCGGGATTTAATCCATTCCAGCAGATACAGACTTTTGCATTAATCACAGTATTGATGGTAATTTTATATTTCAATGAGGGAAAAACTGTTTTACTTAAAGTAAAAAAAAAATAAATAAAAAAAATCCTGATCTATATTTCATTGAAATAAATGGAAATACTTCCTTTAAAATGAAAGATGGACTGAACTTTTAATTAACTGACTCATTTCATATGTAAAAGGAGTCTACTAAAACTTCTGTTTACCTGGAGTACTGAAACTTACCAGATGTTATGTATTGCAAGGAAATGTGGCACAGTGCAAGGTCACACATTCAACAGTCCCCCAGGGTTGGAAGAACTTTCTGCATGATACTTTAGGGAAACACTTGCAGATCCCTCATGCTACTACAGCCATGGTGATCTACCACTTTGGATTGCCTTTTTTCTTCTTTTTTCCTCAATGCAACATTTTTCTTTCTTTACTTCTTTGTTAATTGTCAGTAATAAATTGATGAAATTCATCAAGATTTTCTTTGAAGATATCAGAATTATTTTTTTTGAGAGAGAGAAGGAAGGAGTAAAGGAAGGTGCATCTGTTTATACATTCCAGTCTTGTGACAAAGTAAAATATTTAGCAGTTTGCTAACGAAGGTGGAAAACAGAATGTGTTCTCCAGAATTAAGTAGTCCTTTGAGAACCTGCTTAATGAGATGAAGGTTAGCTGATGACACAGTCTCTGGTTTAAAGTCCCAAACTACCTGCAAGGGAGAAAAGATAAAGAGAAGTTAAACACATTTTCTCTTTTTTTCTTTTTATTTATTTTCTGTATTTTTTTCCCTCTGGTTGTTTGTTTTGCTTGTTTTTGTTTTGCAAAGAGCTAGGGAGGGGAGATGATAAGCACCAGGTACAAAAATAGCAGAAAAATAAGAATGACACATAAAGAAAGGAGCTGTTCTCACTCAATATAAGGTAGAAAACATTGTACACAAGTTACAATGGTAAATTTCAAATTAGTTTGATGTAAATGTTTAGTAATCTAATAAATTATATGTAAAAGTCTTACAGTATGAAACCATGCAACAACATAATATCCAGTATTATCCAGCTAGATCAAATTTAAATAGCAGGGCTTAATGCAGTCCACATTTTCTGCAATGGAATTAACTGAATAAATGTTAGTATGATAAATACAGCTACAACTCACTGCCCTAAACTGCCTCCTAGATTGGATCAAGGACAAAAGCAGATTATGTGTATGTTCTACTGACTTGAATACTTATATTTCAGAATTTAAGATCATTAAATTTACTTAGGTTAAAAGGCTATGGGAGCTTTGACTATTCAAGCTTCAGAGGCATACTGTCATTTCCTTAGTAAGTGACTGGATATTGGAGCCAGAAGGTATTAAAGATTGAAGAAGTCAGTAAAACTATTAAGTTAATAAAATACAATCTTTCATATAATGGTCTTAAACTGCACTTTTATTTAAACAAGCCTCTTGCAGAAAAAAAATAACATCCACTTCTAGAGTTCATCAATGCCATAGAGAAAGAATTGTTCTTTCCCAACATTTGATAGTGTCTGTCTGTAAGGGTTTGCACAGGACACCAGTATTTATCTCTTTATTGAAGAACATTAAATTGAAATTGTGAAGTGAAATTTTCACGATATAATGCATCTAGGAGTTATATTATACTTTTAAACTCCTTGTGCATGCAAACTTCATAACTGGGAGATGGCAATGGGTCAGTTCTGGACTTCCCAGTTACTTACTGTGCTGTGTCCTTGGAAACTGAGCGGAGCTAATGGTCTGCTGTGTACCTGGCATAAAATAATCCTACTACCTTTTCTAGTAAATACTGTAATTACACAAAGTGAATGATGATTTTCAGTGTATGATGCAGTTCACAATAAATTTGTCACTGAATACATACTGCTAGCATATGACCTCAAGCAATCTGTATTTCCCACTGTCCTGATTATCTTCAGACCATGTGTTCCTAGAGTATGCAATTTATCTGTATGTAAGAAGCAACATATTAGCTCAATATGTTTTGCACTTTCTAACAAAGCTGACAGAACTGGAAAGCTGAAACATGCAAATATTTTCTCTGCTTTTTCTAATTAGGGTGTGTCAGAGGGAGGGAATGCAGCACAAGAGAAAGAGGTTCTGTTTTAAGTAACTCCTTTTTGCATTTTAATACATCGTATGTTGTTTGTTTATTAGAAATAATTCCTATAAATTATCCACATTCAGAGCCAGCCACTGCTACTTAATTACCATGCTAGCAGTGCTGAACAAAGAAAGACTAGATGGAAAACAGTTTCCTTCATACAATTTATCAGCTTGAATAGCAATCCCAGATAATTAGAATCATACACTGCCATAGAATGCAGATGGTGTTCAAGAAGCCAGCTATTGAGATTTAGTCCAATCAATATGGTTTTATCTTGACAAGGATATTATTCAAAACCATACAGAAAGACCACCATTATTACATTTCTTTGAGCTTCGCTTTCCTTAAATGACTGTCAAGAGGTTTTTTTTCTTTAACCTTATAATTTTTCCTGTACATGACATAAATGATGTTCAAGAAAGTAGGCTCAGATTCTATTATATCATATGGCAAATGAACAAAGAAGAGAAAACCCACAGACTAATTGATAGGACTCAAAATTCTCACTGATTTTGACACAGAGAGGAGGCTAAGTTCATAATTAAAAAAAAAAGAAAAAAAGATATAACCAAACCCACAGGAAAAGCAGAATTAAGGTTTCTATGGCAACCTTAGCTTTGACTCTTTCCATGACTTTAACTATGGTCTTTCACTCTTCGACTCAGGCAATTCTTGTCTGACATTTTATTTTTCCTCCCAGTTTAGCATAACATTCCTCTATTTGCTGTTTAGTCATTTTATCAAGTTAAAGAAAGCTGTTTTTTGCAAAACCAGGCTGACGATAATGCTATCACTTCTACAAAGTAATAAAAGCAGCCTTTAAAATATTTTTTGCTGTATCATTATTAATACAATATAGAAATGAAGTGTAGATTATTTCCTCTATTCTGTGAAGAGTCTGAAATGTCAACAGGATGTTGAATAGCCCCCAGCAATCTAAACCAAGACTAAAAACACTGCTTCATTCATCTGTGTACAAAGGCCTTCTCACAGATAGTCTGCACTGAGTTACCAGTGATGCGACTCCATTTCAAGAAAGCTTTTAATAGCAGTGATAGTCCATAGCATCACATCTAGTCAGACCAAAGGCATTGGAAAGTCTATCAGTAGGTGTCTTGATGTTTGCAGTGGAGGACATCTCTAAGAACAGAAAGAGCTGCATGGTGGTGGTGGGGAGGGAGATAAAAACAAAATTGTGAAAGGGGACTCCTCCTCATCCCCTTGTGACATCCACTGGATTTCTGCACAGTCATCAATGCTGAGTTCAGACATTTCCTCTTCATAGAATCATAGAATGATTTGGCTGGAAGAGACCTTTAAGATCATCAAGTCCAGCCATTAACCCTAAATTTCCCTTGGTGCAACTTGAAGCCATTGCCCCTCGTCCTGTCATCTTTAACTAGGGCAAAGAGGTCAACCCTCACCTCCCTGTAACTTCCCTTCAGGTAGTTGTAGAGAGCAATAAGGTCCCCCCTGAGCCTCCTCTTCACCAGAATAAACAATCCCAGTTCCGTCAGCCTATCCTCATAGGAGAAACTATCCAGACCCTTCACCAGCTTCGTTGACCTTCTCTGAACTCGCTCCAGTACCTCAACATCCTTCCTGTAATGAGGGGACCAAAAATGGACACGGTACTCAAGGTGAGGCCTCACCAGTGCCGAGTACAGGGGTACAAGCACCTCCCTGCTCCTGCTGGCCACACTGTTCCTGATACATGCCAGGATGCTGTTGGCCTTCTTGGCTGCTTGGGCAC
>JANHGL010005564.1:0-14072 GCA_024611195.1 Ceyx melanurus | reverse complement strand
GCCTTCTCTTCTCCAGGCTGAACAACCCCAGCTCCCTCAGCCTGTCCCCACAGCAGAGCTGTTCCAGCCTCTGATCATCTTTGTGGCCTCCTCTGGACTTGCTCCATCATGTCCATCCTAGGAAAGGACCTCCTAGGTCACTGAGTCCAACCATACAAAAAAACCCAAACTCAAAACACACACAAAAAACCCCAAACCCACAACATTCCTACTCTTAGAGCATGGCCTGAAGCACCTTGTCAATTCCTTTCTTAAATGCCTCCATGGTTGGTGATTCAACCCCCTCCCCAGGCAGGCTGTCCTTTCAGCTCTAGAGCAGGATGTGCTGTCATGAGTCTCGTGTCCCTGACGTGTTCCCCAGGGTTGAATTCCCAGACATCAGCACTAGAAAGACTGTGCAGGAGGGAGTGGTGATCCCCCAGGAGCACCAAGTTCTTGTGGACACAGCATCTGGAGACTGTTCCCGTGCCTAGGGCTTGACATGGTGCTCTTGGTGATCCCTGAGGAGCCCCCCTGCTGCCCCTCATGGAAGTCACTGCAGCTCTGGCACTGCAGTCAGTGGCTTCTCACCTTCTGCCACACATTTAACCCCTGTTGCAGTTTCATTGACTATTTTGCCTGACTGTGCTGCCAATGGCCATGCAATTGCAGCCCAGGGGACATCCCCTCACGTCTGCATTGCTGCTGGGTGGGCACTGTGGGCAGAACATGCCCTTGGTTGTGAGGAAATGGCTGTGGGACCCAACCTGTCTCTGCCTCTCTTTTGCCTTTACCTTATAGAGTGGGTTTTCATCCAGAATCACAGAATCATTAGGAGTTGGAAGGAACCTCTGGAGATCATTGAGACCAAACCCCTGCCAGAGCAGGGCAGAACTAGAGCAGATGCCTCAGAAATGCATCCAGACAGGGCTGGAAAGTCTCCAGAGCAGGAGACTCCACAGCCTCTCTGGGGAGTCTGGTCCAGTGCTCTACAACCCTCCCAGTCCAGAAGTTCTCCCTCCAGTTGAGGTGGAACTCCCAGTGCTCCAGCTTGGCTCCATTGGTCCTGTCCCAGGGCACAGGTGACAAGATGCTGTCCCTGCCTTCCTGACACCCAGCCCTCATGTATTTATAGACATTAATTAGATCCCCTCTTAGTCTCCTCTCCAGACTAAGAAGCCCCAGGTCTCTCAGCCTTTCCTTGTGGGGCAGCTGTTCCACCCCTTCATCATCCTTGTAGCCTCCTTTGGACTCTCTCAAGTAGATCTCTGTCTCTCTCCCAAACCAAGACCCATTTTCACACACAGAACCTTCAGTCTTTGCCTCTTCCCTAGAATGCAGTGCAGTTAATTAAGGGCTCCCATGATTTTGTGAGGCTTCAGACAGGGTTTTCAGAGGCCAGGAGAAGAAAAAAGCAGAAAGCCTCACTGCAAGACCTAGTGGTCATTTCATTTTTGATGACAGTGGTGGGCAGCACAGGTGGGAGGTGATGGAGCTGGAGAGAGAGAGATGGGGGTGGCTGAAGGACTTGAACAAGGCACAGCAAGGCCAGCCAAGCCCTAGAAACTGGACCAGAAGCTGCTTTACCTTCTTGCCTTTTTTTCCCTTTGTTGCTAATTGAGCTGGATGTCTGTGTGTGTGCCCAGGGTGACAGTCACTGTATGATGGTCCTCAGATGTCTTCAGTATGGTGGCAAAAGGAAATGTGACCCTCTGGCTGTGCAACTTTTCCAAACCAGAAGTTAAAACCAAAAAAGTAATGAGAGGAAAAAGAAAGATCTAAACGTGAGAGTGGGAAAAGAAGAAAGAGAAGAGGTGGGTTGGACGAGGTGGGAGAGGAAAATGCTCCAGTTATTTTAATGATTCAATTGGTGAAAAATGCAGGAGAAAAAAAAAACCCAAAAAATTAAAAACATGAGACTTTTTTGTTGAGAGTTTGGAGCTAAAACAACTGCAGAATTTTCAGTGCAACTCTTTCTGTTTGCTGAGTGTTGGGCAGGAGAGGAGGAGAGGAGAGGGAGAGGAGAGGAGAGCCTGGCTGTGAAGCACCGTGTGGGACCAAGGACTCCTTTTGGGCACTCCTTTAATCTCAGTGGCAATTTTGGACCCAGTTTCACATATGTATTTTTTTTTTTCCTTGAGGATTAGGCCTTCAGCTCTAGTTTCCTGAACAGCTGATGTTAGGAAGTCATCATGGCCACCAAAACAACTCCTCTGGCTCCATCCTCCCCTTTCCCTCTGGTTCAGGAAACCATCCATAATGAAACTAGACTTTGTTGTCGTTGTTTTTGTTCAGAGTTAACCTCAAACAGTTCCTAGGTGGTGTGGAGCAGCTGCTGGATTTGATCCCTAGACTGGCAGCAATTCAGGATCAGTTCTTCCCACACACTGCTGTTTAAACATGGATGTAGGATGATGTTTTTGAGAGAGGAAGAACTAGCTTTTGTCTCTGCTCACACAGCTCCTGACCCTTTGCTCTCTCCTGTATCTCTCCTGCATCTTGCAGCAATACATTTAAAGAAGAATAGTTGGTTATGTGCAAACACCAAGCCCCGTGATGCTTCTGGTTGAGTTTTGTGTTAGGATGAGACCAACTCTGAACCTTCCCTGCTTCCCTCCTGTGTCAGGGAAACCTGGGCAGGCAGGCTGGCAGTGTGCTGTGGTGCATCAGGACGTCGTGAGCTGGACAATGGGAGAGTCAGGACCATGGGTCATGTCCTACAGGCTCCAAGTTCCCTTTGTCTCTAAGGCTATCCCAGGCTGCAGGATAAGGAAGGGAGACAATACCTCAAAGAATCCAGTCTCTCCCCAAGCAAAGAAAATGCTGTCATCGGGAAGAGGGGAAAATGCATATTTGGTTTGTACATGGCTTTGCTGTCAACTTGATTTATACTTCAGGAAAATCAGCTATCAGTTTAAAGAAATGGATCACAACATTCATGAGATGCCAACTGGTTGGCCAGTCCCCTCTGCACTTAGGTTATCTTTGATGCAGGGTTAGTCACTACCTTCAAATAGTGTTTTATTCCCTGGCAAGTCCCCTGATGGGTCTTGTTTTTTTTTAAGATTTTATATTTTATTTTTTTTCAGAGCACTTTGGAAAGGAATACATAAAAAATGGATCCTGATTGTCCTGATTGTCCCAGTCCATTTGTGATGATAGTCATAAATGAATGAGCAGTTGCTTAATACTGTCAAAGGAAGCACTTTGGCATTGCTGCCCTTTTTCTTTTTCTTTTCTTTTTTTTTCTTTGGGTGTCGTGAAAAGAGCACGTTTGATATTTTTATGGGGAAAAGATGTTCCATTCCTCTCCATGTTTTGCACTCCAATGTGCCTGTCCAGAGCACGCCTTGTTTCCCTTCTTGGAGTGATGACATGATGTGATATTAGCAGTGATTTAGCATAGGTAGCACTCACTGCACAACAGCCACGAAGAGCACTGCTGACTCCCAACCTTTACATCTGTAAGGTCATCCTTTAGATCTCACCTTTTTCTGTCTGCTCATCTTTGTCTGCTCCATCCCAAAGCTCACAGAGATCATAGAATGCAGCTGATACGAGGGAATCCTACACCATGGCCAGGGGAGTTCACAATGTTTTTCACTTTGAGAGCAAAAACCAACATGTTTCTTCCTCCTAATGCTGCTGCTCTGGGCTGTCTGTGCCTACACCATGTAGCATCCCCTTCCTGGGGCCTGTGAAAGAAGGAAAAGGTGCTGGGAACACAGAATCCATATGGAGAAGTGTTGTGTCTGGATGGCAGGGAAAAGATTGCAGCAGGAATGACAGCCAACAAAACATTTACAGACAAAAAGTTGGGATTAAATGCCTCAGTTTTGCTTCCAGTAACTCAAACCAGTCCTGTGACTGAGCTAGCCTGGAAGTCCCCACTCAGGTCTTGTGAATAGTAATGGTTCCTGGGACATGTTTGGTAAAGATTGTCTGAAAATGAACGTGGTTTTGTGTCACTGGAGAGGAGGGAAAAGCCTTTGGTAGTTCAGTGTCTAACCTGAAACTGCTGAGGTCAGTTGCCAGACCTGACAAGGGGTCTGTCTCAGTTTTGAAGATGGGCTGGTTGAGTTCTCCAAAATGCCTCTGTTTTGGTTTTTTTTTGGCCCCCGAGGAGGCTGGTACCAGATATTACAAAGCCATGCAGAGCTTCTCATCACTTGCATTCCCACAGCCATGGCAGTGCTGCCCTCCCAAGCGTTCCAAACTATGGCCCAGGCTTCCAGAAATCACAGCCTTGGTGGAAAAAACAATGAGACTGAAAAATACTACCATAGGGTGCTTGCTTCCCTGGCTTTGTTTCAGAGGAGTTGCACATCTGCAGCTGATGGGGGCTGGACAAGTGAAAAATGGACATCTGAGAGTGCCTACAAACTGCCTCTGCATTGTCCTGTCAGACAATGCTTCCGGGTCCCCCAGGGCCAAAGTCCTCCCTGAAACATGCTGGTGTCCCCTCCAGGGTGTCCTGACAGTGCCCTGCTGATGTACAGGGAAACCTCAAAGGTGCCCAACCCTGACAATGGCTTCCAGAGGAGCTCTGCATGTCAGCCAGGCTGCCCAGAGGGGCTCTGCCTGGAACACACCACGTCAGCCAACATCTAAGCCACAGGGCAGGGTGGCCTTGTCCTCAACCCTTTCAGTGTGTCCCACCACTTCTCTGCCATCTTGATGGTGATTGTGTCACCATCAGCTCCTGGAAACCTTCGGTGTGTCAGAGGGGACCCAGGGCCACCAGTGTGGGGATTGCCAACCTGCTCCATCACACTGACAGAGCTGTGGCCTCATGGTGTGGGGACTCACAGCCCAGCTCCGCTTGGCCATCAGGTGCAACCACTCGGCTGCACAACAGGTAACGACTGAAGTAGAAGACTTGGAATGGGCATTATGGGTGAGCAGAGGGTGATGGTCAGGACATCCACAGGCAGCATCTACTGTGGACACCCTGAGTGATGGAGAGGTGCTGTAGGACTCAGTTTGGCTGGGTTGGGCTCTGGCACAGACAAGACCAGCAGGGCTGCTGGCCATTGTTTCTTCTGGGGGTGGAAGGGAGGTGGGAGGTCCCACACTGACTGCTTGGAGCCCACACCCTCCAGAGGGCTTCCACCCAGCCCCACAGTGGAGATTTCCACAGCTTTCTGGGCTCTTTGGAAGGACAGTGCCTGTGCCTGAATCTACCCTGTCGTTATCTCAGACTCCTCCTGGGTTGGACACCCATGGATACTCTTCCTCCTGTTCAGCCAGCTCCAGAGGTGATGAACATGAGCTCTGGAAAACTCCTACCAGTCTTGAACTCTGTGTTCAGCACCACGAAGGGTGTCTGCACCACTGCTCACTACTCAGTCTACCCCATGGTGGCCACCACCTGAAGACACCTATTACAACAGCACACCAGGGTGTACCTGGATAGGCTGAGACTGTACAAGGGACAGGTTGGATGAGGTGTTGACTCTCCACCTCAGCCTCTCCAGCTGTGGCAGCCTGTAGGAAGTGTGTATAACATCCAGATGTTTTGGGAACCTATCTACTAGCTGGGAAAACTGGGGACTCAATTGCTGCTACACTAGCCATGCAGCATCCTGCTCTCCTTGTCCATGATGCTTAGCTCTTGCTACCATCAGGTTGCACGACTGTTCCCTGATGGCCAGGTGTCCATGAAAACCTCCATCCACTGGGGACAACAGGTCTGTCAGGTGTTTGTCTGGGTACCTTAATCCCTGCTAGGATGGCAGAAATACTCCTGGCAGCAGCACACTGCAGGGGACTTCAGGCAAGAGAGTGCTGAGGTGAACCTGTGCCTTGTAATGATGCTCATTGTGCCAGTGTCAGTGGGGTTTATTTTGGGGTGTCTTGTAATTAGGAATTCCCTTATGGGGTGAGGATGCATGCTGGGGAATTTGGGTTTATGCTGGGGGGGTGTAATCCTGCTTCCAAAGGGCTACTTCATTCCTGCAGATCCAGCTGGGTACGAGGCTTTTCCAGTCGTGCACATGAGCAGCCCTGAGGAAATGGAAGAAAATGCCTCAGTGTTTTTGATGACCTGAGTGTGAGAACTGATTCTGAGCATCTATAGGATATCAGAAGGATTCAAGTATCACATCAGGGCATGTTTTTCACAGCTGCCACCTGAACTGCAGAGAAGAGCTTTGGATCTTGTCACTAAATTTGTGGGTTCATCCTCTTCTCTATTCTTTGGATTTCATCCCAATGATTTTCTGTTGATCTCTCAAGTTTTAATTTGTGGGTTAAGACTATGGGGCTGATTGCAAAGAAGGGAATCAGAGGCAGGCTCTGGCTGGGGACTCTTTGCATGAGGGACATTATTATATGATGCCCTTAAACTTTATACGACAGACTCTGCCCTGCCTATGAACTCAAAACACCTGAGCAGCAGATCATGGGGTGCAACCAGGTGGGTCTATCCATGGGGTCTGGAGAAGGACACTGGTGGATAACTCTGCTGCACAAAGGCAGGCAGTTGGGCTCTTCCCTCTGCAGAAGAGGGGTGTGGGGTGGTGGTACCAGCTCATGTGGACACAACATAAATTCCCAGTCCTCACTCTGTCAGTACAGACAACATCCAAGCCGCAGCATCCCAGCTTGGCTGGGAGAGGCAGGCAGCTCAAGGAACCAGAGAGGTGTTTTTCACATGCAAGAGGACAGGAGCCAGCCACTGGTCAGCAACGGGGCTCATTTATTATCTCACAAGAACGAATGACAAACAGCTGCAGTGGTGTCAGCAGAACCAAAGCTTTGCCCAGGGCCTGAGCTCTGACCACGGGACTCCCTGCTGTGTTGGGTGGCAGTGGGAGGGTTTTTGATGGTGAGGATGGATTTGGGAGATCCCTGAGCTTCAGGGGGTTAATTTGAGGCTGTTCTTAGTGGCCTGTGTCCTCCTGATGCCATCATCCCACAAGGATCTTTTCTGTTCCCTCCTTCTACATCAGCTGCCCTTAAGATAGGGGAGGGCAAAAGCAGCCCCCAGATGGCTGTTCTGCAAGGGGGAATGTACCCAACAGCTTCTTCCAGGAGTGAGGTCTGGGGGCAGTGAGGGAGCTAAACCTCCTTTTCACTGTGCCTGTCCAGGTGACTACAGACAGAAGTGCCCCAGGAATGCTGCAGCATGTGAAGGTGGAGGGAGAGATGGAGGTGGAGGCAGCTCAGTGTTCCCTTGGGCACCGTGGCCAGGTGCTGCTGAGTGACCTCAAGCAAAGCACATGGATTTCTCCAGGGAGGAGTTTGGATTTGGCTGCCTAGGTGTTCAGAGACCCCTTGTTAGACACTGTGAATCAGACTGAAAGAGAGGCTGAGCATCCCCGGGTCCTGGTCTCAGCTGGAAGTGCTGCTCCTGCCCAACCCACAAGGCTCCCAATGGATGAAGTGGTGCCTCCCAAAACAGAGGTGGACCAAAGCTCAGGTGCACACGGATACACTGCTTTTAACACACTTCTTCCACTCTTCCAGCTGGTGTGGGGCAGACACAAGCCCATTTCCAGGGGTCTGTGGGGACCTGTGGAAGACCCTGGAGGACAAGGCCTGAGGTCCCTCTGGGTGACCATGTCATTGCAGTTGGGCATTTCCATGTTTTTCTGCCACAGAGCGATGGCTTTTGCTTAATAAGATGTCTCTGCCTTGAGAAGCCACCCTTGGCTTTGCTGCAGGTTCCTCCTGCCTTGTGATGCTGAAGGATGACAAGGAGGAGGGTCTCCCTGAGCCATGGGAGCTGCTGCTCTCTCCCAGGCAGTCCTTAGCAGGACCAACACTTGCACAGGGGGTTTATCTCCTCACATGGCCAGCCCTGAGTATCTGGAGCTCAGTCAGAACCCTTCCAGGCACGTGGCAGCTGGCAGGGCGGTGACTGTTGCCCAGGCAGGTATGATGGGGGGTGAGGGTAGATGGGTTGTACTGGTGCTTTTCATGGAGCTGTCACCGTGCTGGCCACCCGGTGCTCAGTGTGTGGCGTGGGGCTGCTCAGCAAGGCTACTCAGAGGAGGTTTATAAGTGAGACGTGTAGGGTGGTGTGGGCAGGGAGGGGAAGAAGGTTATCTGGAGGCTGCTGCTGGCTGGCTCTCGGCTCTCTGAAGGGATCAGCACCTCACTGTCACTGAGGCAGGAACAATGCTCAGAGAAGCCCCTTTTCTTCCCCCTGGTGCCCACCCTTTGCTGGCAGGGGACGAGCGTCATGGAGGGGAAGCTGTAGCTGTCGAGGATGGGGTGCACTCCCAGGGAATCAGGTGTCTCGAATATGTGGTCAATGTTGGGGAAGCTCACCAGAGCCTGGGTGGAGTCATAGGAGCTTTTCTCCATGTCATCAATCCCACAGGACTGGGAGTAGCTCCCCTTGTCCTGGCCCTTCTGCCTCAGCAGGCGGAGGTCATCTCTGAAGTGGGGGTTGAAGAGCAGGTAGAGCAGGGGGTTCAGGCAGGCGGGCAGGGGCAGGACCACAAGGAGGACGGATTTGATGACCTCCGGGGTGATGAGGAAGAGGCTGAGTGTGGAGGAGAAGGTGAGGAAGGCCACTGGGCAGTAGAGGAGGCAGTTGGTGAAGATCAACCAGGCCACGTGCTTGACCATGGCGCAGTCCCAGACCGCGCCGAACTCCCCCTTGAGCAGGTTGCAGTAGAGTCGGATGTAGGTGCCCGTGACGGTCAGGAAGCAGAGCATGTTTGTCAGCACCAAGGCCACGGTGAAGCCCAGGGTGGCTGCCTTCCCATCCGGGACGGGGTAGGGGAGGCAGAGCGGGGACGCTCCGTATTCCCCGACGGAGAAGAGAGGCAGAGCAGCGGCCGCACAGGACAGCAAGAGGCAGCAAAGGGCGGCGGCCTTCACCTTGCCCAGGGAAGGTGCCTTTCCATAGCCCCTGACGGAGGAGGCTGAAATGCTGCACTGCACGGCGGCCAAGGTCAGCAGGAAGATGGCGGCCTCGGAGGCGAACACCGACAGGAACCCGGTCACCCTGCAGCCCGCGCCCGTCTCCCATCTGGCACCATGCCTGGCGAACTGGCCGTAGGTCAGGGCGTCCACCAGAGCCAGCATGCTGCAGGAGATGCCCGTCAGCATGTTGGCTCCAGCTATGGAGCCGATGATGAACTTCACCGGAGAGAGGTAGCTGGGAGAGGCAAAAACAGCCAGAATGACCAGCCCGTTGCAGAGCACCGAGACCAGGACGATGGCCCAGACTCCCAGGCGGATCATCCAGCTCTCAAACAGATGATCGCAAGGCTTGAAGGGACCTGGAAGAAAACAAACCCCGGAGTTATACCCGGAATATATTGTTTCACTCCGGTGGTGATGCTTGAAGAAGTGGCCAAGTCCAGACCCTCTCCTGGCCCCACCAGCCCCTTGAGTACTGAGGGCTGGAAAAGAGCTGATGATATATGGGACAGAAGGTAAAATCTCCGCCCCTGCCAGTGTCCCACAGATGCCTGGATAGACCCATCCCTGTCCAGCCTCCAAATGTGCTTGTGTAGCCCACCACTTGAGAAGTCCTTGTGACCCAGCCAGCCTGTGCCCACTGACATGCTCTGATGGAAGGAGAAAGTGTCTGGGTGTAGTCCAGCACCTTCCTTCTCTCCCCTTCTCAGCAAACAAAGTACCCCTGCAGTTTGCAGTGCTGCCAGTGTGGTCAGATCAAGGACAAGGTCTTGTTGTGCTTTATTCTGGGCTGGTTGGGACAAAGCAAAGTCTATCTTGCAGGGGAACAGGAACTTCTTGAGACCCACAGCCTGTGGGCAAGTTGGTGGATGGAAGGGCTTGAGATACCTGGGATTCCTGGTCAGGGATGCCATGACCTTGTCCTGTCCTCAAAGAGGGGCAGCTACATCTGAGTGGGAGAAGGAAGCTCCTCACTTGTCCCCAGTCTGACCAAAGCCCAACCAAGTCAGGTTTGATGGTTCTGCACATCTGTGAGACACTGTGGGAAGGGTCATGGGATCCTGTCAAAGGGTTCCCCTGGATGCTCACCGGGGCTTGGTGTGCACTGAATAGTGGGGTGCAGCTTTGATTCCTCAAGGTCCAGCTGGAGGTCATCTGCATCTAGGTCATCTGGGGAGAAAACAATGAGATAACATTGCTCAGAGAAGAAGGAGCAGGGCCAGCAGGGTGGAAGATTTTCCCACTGACTGTCCTCAACACAGACCTTCCCAAGCCAGGAGTTCAAAGTAGCTGCTGGTGTTCAGTTTGTCCTCTGCAGCCACCAAAACGAGGTCTTGGAAACATTGGTGGGCAGCAGTGTGGCCAGCCCCTCTGTTTTTAGGTTCCTCTCAACATTTGAAGTGTAAGAACCCCAGATCCTAGAGCAGTGTGACTGCAGCTCCCATCCCCCAGCATGCCTCTGCTTTTATGAAAATAAAGAAATGCTCTGGCCCGTGTGGTTACAGAAAACAAAGCCTCCAAATCGTCTTATAAAGGGAAGTTTTCTGGGTAGGCCTTGTCCAGTGGTAGCTCATTAACAAGGACTTTGGAGCTGTGTTCAAAGAGAACCATCAGCTTCTACTTGCAGCACAAATTCTTCGTCAGCAACCGCCACCACCGAACAGCCCAGAAGCAAAAAGCCAAGAGAAGACAACATTTTATTGCTTTATTTGACGTCTTGGGACTGTGGTGCCCTTGTTTTAACCCTGGAAGTTCCCAATCCTGGATTTGCTTCAAGGCAGATGGTCGCTGATGCCTGCAGGCTTTGGATCCGTGGGGTTTATGCAACCAAACTGCACTGTCCTCAGAGCCCAGGCTGCTGGCCCAGCAGCTCCATCACCCCGAGCCAGACGTGGGCTTTCTGAGGGTCAGGCAGAGACTCCCTGGCTGAAGAAGAGAATGGCACAGAGACCTCATCTGTGTTTTCAACGGCCCGTAGGTGTAGATCATCACCAAGGAGAATGGCATCCTCCTAATCTGATCCAAGACATGCTTCTCTGCTTTGTTTGCTTTGTTCCTCCTCTCAAGCTACTGCTAATTCCCAGTGCTGAGCCACAGTGAGGACAGCTGCTGTGCCACTGCACCACCCCCACCCACGGCACCAGCACGGCCTCCTGCTCCCACTGGAGATCTTTGGAGGGGTTTCTGTGGGCGGGTGGAAGGGGAAAGGACCTGGTTTTTTGCCTGCCACAACCAAACTGCCAGGAAGCTGGATCTGATGTGTGGCTGTGGGATGATGGATGACACGGTGCTGCTGCCCAGGTGGGCACCTGGCAGCTCAGACACTGGCCAGGAAGGTGAGTTTCCATGGGCAGAGGATATGGGTCACCTAAGTGGGATTTAGTTGCCTGATCCGTGTAGAAATGGTGCCTCTCATGAGAGCTGCTCCCTGCCTGCATTTGAAAATACAACTGGGATTATTGGATTAAAGAATGATGACAAATAACGTGCTATCTTTAGTGCCTCCTGACAAGCATTGTGGCTTTCTGAGCTTTGAAAAAAAAAAAGCCATTTGAAAAATCTGTCTGTATAAGAGTTGAAGTATTACTGCTGCTTTGGAGTCTGGCAAGAAAACACTCACAGTGGGATGGAAAAATATTTCCTCCTTGTATTTTATAGTCTTATAAATCTCCAGTGTCTTTTCCATCCACAGTGCTGAGGCTCTGATGTGCAGTCACGATGCTCAAATCAATGCAGGGTCCTGCACTTTCCATGCCCCTGCCACCCAGCCCATGGTCATATTAAAGTGGATTCTGCCCCCCTCTCTTGTCTCTCCCATGGGGCAGGATGATCAAAGGCTGGGTTGAAATGCAGGTTAAAATTTGCACGAGGTGATCTTTTGTTTTGCCTGGACTACCGAGCTCGCTGTGGATTGCAAAGTGATCCTTGGCCAGCACAGCAGGGTTCAAAGCAGAAAATGCACCTCTCTCTGTTAGAAACCAGAACTTCTCTCAGCCTGGGAACCACAGAGAAGAGAAAATGGCTGTTTTGTGCAAGGCAGACTGCATTGTTTTCTATGTAGCCCTTATTTATTTGATCTTATGCTTAAGGTGCCTCCACTTCTTGAGGTCTTATGGAAAACAAACACTTGGTAGTGGCCTTTTTGTGTCAAATGGTTCCCAGCCAGCTGTACCAACAGCAAAGTGGGAGGAGGAGACTTGCTGGAGAAGGGGTAGAACAACAGCCACTGGGCTGGATGCTTCTTCCCCCTTTGTATTGCCCACCTTAGCCAGGTGGGGTTTGCAGATAACTGCTCTGTTCCTCAGGATCAGGGCATGGGTGGCTGTAAGGGGCTTGGGTAGGTGTTTTTGGGGACTCAAGCAGAAAGTGCAGCTCTGAGGACCCTCCATGGTCTGCTGGATTGTTGCAGAAGTTGATTAATCAGCTTTGTCAGCTAATAGAGGTGCTGGGCTGGGTGAAACAGTGTCAACAATAAGTGTGCAAGTTTGTTCTCATCTTGCTTTCTATAGCTTTGTGCCATTATTGCAAACATGCTTGTAAGTAACTTTCTACCCTCAGTGGTCATGAAGGGAGGTGCTGGAACTGTGATGGGAGTGCCCCAGGGCAATGGGAGCACCTGCACTTTGCACATGGATGGTGGCAGGAGCTGCTGGGGGTGGTGGTGGGTGGGTGTCCCCTGTGACAAGCCCCTGAAGCCATCTCTGGGGACAGGTTTGGGGCAGAGGCAATCTGCTAAATGCAGCCAATTATAATCCCAAGAGGCATATCCCAAGCATCAAAAATTTGGGAACTGGGACTTTAAATACCTGTGGTGTCAAGGTGACAGAGTGAGGACACGTGTGCTAACCACACTCCTCTGCACCTTGGGTGTGAATGGACACACTTGGGTGGTATCCAGGGGGTTCCTGGGCACCTTGGGCCCTGAGAGGGTGGAAGAGAGCTGGGCTGGTCCCAGGGTGCCCTCTGTGGCTGGAGTCAGATAGGTGCTGTGGTGCTGAGCTCAGCTGAGGGGTGGGTGCTGGCTGCAGGAGGGAGCCTTGCCTGGGTGCTGGGGTGCTGAGCTCAGCTGAGGGGTGGGTGATGCCTGCAGGGGGGAGCCTTGCCTGGCTGCTGGGGCAGGGCTGTTTCTTGCCCCAGGTAGCTGGGGCAAGTTGATTTTTGTCATCTGTTTCTGCAGACTTGTTTGTAAAGGGCTTCTCGGTCCCTTGCAGGGTTGAGGGGACGTGTCCTAGTGCCCTGACAAGCAGGGGTAGAGCCCTGAGTTATTTTCACTTAATGAGACCACTTTATCTCTTGCATGGAAGGAATGTTTGGGAGTTGTTTTTTTCCTCTTTAATGAGGAAGTGTTACAAGATTAATATAACACAGCTAAATACCACTGGTGCCCATTAGAAAGGAAGCACTGGGAACAGAAATAAACCAATTAATTAAATAAAATAGCAGTATCACAAAACCCTTCATGTAGTAAGGAAGGGTGTTCTTGTGCACTTCACATGTGCACTTCTGTGGTTTGATGTTTCAAGACAAACCCAGTGCTTGAACATCTGAAAAACAAGCCTTTATGAGCTGCTAATAGTCTCATCTGGCACATCTCAGGACCAGTCAGCATTTCCCTCTGGTCCTAACATCTCATGAATCCACATAAATTCATGAGGCTGAGACTGACTGGAGGCCTGGGAGCCTGGGGTTGGTATTGCTCTGCTGACAGGGTCAGCAAAGAGTATCCTTGGGGACATCAAATGCTTCAGTGCCCAGCAAGAGCAGGTCTGTGAGCAGTCCCACGGGCCCTGGCCACAAACCACACCCCAGCTATCTGCACAAGGACTGCTGAAGTTTGGGAATGATGGAAAAACTGCAGAAATCCTGCAGCAGTGGCTCCTCTGCACTACCTGCCCAGTGCAACCTGCAAAACTACCACACTGTGCTGGTAGGAATCACACTTGTTAGCCTCTGCCTGGACTTTTTACAGTGCTAAAGCTTAGTCTCTGAAGGATCACAGAGCAGATGGCAGGTGTAGGGATGCAGGGCTCATGACTCGCTGGCTGGGTCATAAAGTAGCTGGGTCATCCTTCCTCCTGTTAGTGCTGTGACAGAATCAAACTGCTCTGGGGCAGGGTCTGTCTTCAGATTCACAGATTCACAGATTCACAGATGTCAGGGGTTGGAAGGGAGCTAGAAGATCATCCAGTCCAACCCCCCTGCCAGAGCAGGGG
>JANHGL010005562.1:8061-23140 GCA_024611195.1 Ceyx melanurus | reverse complement strand
ATATATAAGAAAAATATCACACAATAATGTCTGGTTGGGTGGATAAGAGCATTAGTTCATAACTAGAATCCATTCAACGTTACAAAACACAAATTTGTGGAAAAATTTTCAGTCCAAACAGTGTTCAAAAAGATACTTCAAAAATTCTGCAGCAGAGTACAGGATGGAACCTCTGGTCAGAACAAATTGTATGTTGAAAGCAACACAGAACTTTGCTTGTTTATAAGCTTAGGGCGTTCTAGATAATGAACCACTTAAATAAAACATACCACAAGATTCCAGAAGGAGAGGAGAGGCTCAAGTGGACACAGAGATGCAGGATACATTTTTTTCCATACTGGGATATGAGAAGGTGGGGATGGAGGGGATAGTAATGTATAGCCATGCCTTCCAAACACAGAAATTTGTAAGAAAAAATACTTACTTGTTAAAATGCATAAGAGGAATAAATATTCTGTGTAAGATATCACACCTGAAGACAAAAAAAAAAAAGTTTTGAAGTGATGCCATATTAGTTACACTTTGTCTTCATATGCTAATCTTGACAATATCTATGTATAATGAGAATTTTTGTGCATGTGCACATCCATACTTGTGTGCATGCAACTGTATTCAACCTGGTCAATGAGTTGTCTAAAATACTGGTCTATGGGGCAGGGTTTTTTGCTTGGGTTTGTTTTGGAGTATGTGAAGAGAAGAATACATTAAATATGTAAAATAAACAACTACAGTCAGTAGAGAATGGCCATTAAACTGACACTTCCTGGGTTCTTAGAAGATAATATAAAATATTTTATTTTCTTTCTGAAAACCTCACTAATAATTCATGACAATACTCTCTAGAAGTATGAGAACATTTATTCTGAGTATTAATAGTGTTTTCTCCAGATACAAACATAAAATTTTAATATAGTTCTTGACTTTACTATGTGATTTGCCCATGGTATCAAGAAAAATAAGCATCTTACAGTTCAGCAAGAAACAAAAACAATGATTTGCAGCTCTTCCAAAAGCCCTTAGCTCTAATGATCTCAGAGGCTGAACTAGCAAAACTGGTTCCCAATTTCTAACCAATTGATTTTGTCTGTTCTCCAAAATCAAGTGTTAGGTCAATCCACAATATCAGACTATTTCAAAAGAGTGGGGAAAAAACGTATTTAGATGCCTGAAAGTAAAGATGTCTATCAGCTAGGATTTTCAAAGTTGATGATGTCTCCTTGATTTCAGTCCAAGTCAGGTGCAAAAGTTTTTAGAAAAACAGAACACATTTTATATCAGCACTTCCAACACTACCAAATAACTCCAGCTTTTTCTACTAATATTTACAGAAAAAAGTTCTAAATTAATTCTCTTCTGAAAAAAATGTCAGGAGGGACTCTGTTCTCTTGAATACCTGAGATAGGAAGCTCACCTATCTTTACCTTGATCTGTCCAAATGACTCCCCAAACCTCTGTTAATACTCCCCCCTAAAGCCAATTGTCCTGAAAGAGAATCACCTTCAGGAGAATCAGGTCTCCTAGCCTCAAACATAAAAAATAACCAAGCAGAGAGATGTCCAGATATCACAGGCTGGAATATAAAGGCCATAAAAAAAACAAAAACAAACAAACCACCATCCCAAACAAAAACAAACAAAGTTACCTAAATTGTCTTTAGAACCAACTCACATCAGAAAGAAAGAATTACTAAAACCTTCAACCTTTACCCCCTGAAACGCTGCCTTCCCAACTTTTCCAATTCATGGGGGGGAAAAAAACCCCCAATATATTTTCCCACATTTTGATCCAAAGGCTTACTACTGCTAGCAGATGTAATTAGGAAGGCTACTAAGTATTTTTTATATCACCTACTCTTTTCCTCAATTTACACATAGCTCCACACTGAAGATTACATGTAGGCATTTAAGTAACACATGCTCTATGCTTTATTTTCTTGATTTTATTTAGGAGCTTGCAGAAATTAGCTTTCAAAGGCCTGCTTGAATCTGTTTGGACAAGCAGCTATCAAAAAATCAGATACCTCAAAGACTCTCATTCAGTGACATAAAGCATTCTTTAATAGCCAGTCAATAAATGTAAATATGTATTTTTGTTTGTTTGATGACACCTTTTTTGTTGAAGGAAAAGCTTACACTAAGACCAGAAAGAAGAGAAGAAGGTCACTGGAGGGTAAAACAAAAATAAAACTTAAGGACAATGGGCAAAAATCTATGTGTCTCATCTGATTTACATGAATCTATGGCAAAATACATGGGCATGGCCTTTTGCTATTTGCTTATACTCAAATGTGCAGATATCAAAGAAAACAAATAATCATAGACTTTTCATTACATGTACTAAATGAACACTAAATTAGAATTAAGGCAACTGAATTCTCTTCCCATTCCTTTCACTGGATTACTGAATGACCTTATCAGTCGTGACAACCACCATATTTTCTTATGTGATAACATACTTTTTCATAAAGCATGATGAAAAGCTATGCAAGTGTTGAAGCTTTTTACTATTTTTAACAGTTTATTACACTAGCTTTGAGTCCTCTTCATTCCATCAACTGATATAGAATCTCACTGGCAGAAACACAGTGCAAGATATTGTTGAATGAACACTGCACGTGTTGCAGACATTTTATTACAGATTTTAAAAACTTGTATTGATTTAACAGATTCTGAAGCATATTTTAATGTAATTAGTATTTCAAAAGTCAGCTGTTCTGACTATATATAGAACAGCCTAGAGCAAGGAAATACAAGGAAATGCAGTGCAAAAATATACCAGTTTCTATCTCTTCAGAGTTCTGAATGCAGACTGAGGGAAAAAGGTGAGTGCCTCCATCCACAAGAAATTTGAGCCTGGGACACTCTGAAAGTAGGAGGACACTTACTCCTTTAAAAACTTTAAGCTGCATTTGAATTAGGTAAATTGATTACAGCCCGATGTTTGATCTGAATTTTGTTGCTGGCATGCTTATTTTAAACTTTCACAGTGTCTTTATTTTATAGCAAGTACTTGTGACTGCTTTCAAAAATATTTAAAATGCCACACCATCCCACCAAACTGAACTTGAAACATTAAAGGATCAGTTTAACAAACTCCAAGATGCCAATTCACTTAAAAGAGACTAGATGCAAGATGGCATGATTAGAACACTGTAGAGACTAAAGCAACAAACACGACTGAAGATGTGACTCAGATTAAATTACACAGGAGTTTAGACAAAATAAATTAAAACAGTTTGGTTCAGAAAAATTCTTGTGCCTCACCTTTTTCATTAAGATTACGGAAAAGTTTGGATGATCCTTTCCAAACTGGTGGTGTCTCCATAAGGATCTGATTCAGTTCCTAAAAAGTAAGTTTTAATAAAGACAGAAGTACATACTTAAATAATTAACAAACTAGGTAACAGATTTTGAGTAAATCAATAGAAAAGACAAGGACCTGCACACAAATCTACCAGTTAATTTAACTTCAGTTTGCCACTTTCAAATGACTTGGGAAGTACTCAAGCACATGTATAAACTTTGCCCATGCTATTATTCCAAGAATTGCTCATCTGTATGAATAGGAAGTGTTTGCAGAGTTGGAGAGGGTCATGTAACACAGTTGTTGCTGAAATTACTAATCACTGCTTATATTCACTGAAGAAAAGGGTAAATCCCCCTGGATTTCACCATGGTTTTCATACAAGCTCCATGCACTTGTTCTTTTAAAACACTCAACCTGAACTAAAGCAAACTTCACCCAGGAATATAAACGTATTTTCTTTAACATACAGGGATACAGAATCTTTTTGCAGTTGTAGAAATGTAAAAAAAACCCCAAACCCTAAACGAAAAAGTAAGAGGCATTTAAACATCACACTAGAGAGTGCCATAAGCATTTCAGGCAGCTTTGGATACACACATTTCACTTAAACACTAGAAAAAGTCAGATACAGGCTGAGGAAGGAACTGATAGGTTTGGGAAAGTCAGTACAACAAGGCAGGCACGGCTGATCAAGTATCTTCAAGACTCTGGATTCAGATGATTCTGAAGTGACAAAACTAAATAAATGAAAGTATCTTTTTTTTTAAAAAAAATAAATTACAACTCCCTTATTTCTCCTGTGATTCTAATACAAAATGTGACATAATAAAGGGACTGTATTCCCTTACCTGCTTTGAAAGGGACCGCCACCTTTTAGCACCTGCAGGAAATGATAGAAGTTATGAATGATTATGAAAAAAAATTATGAAAAAAAAAAATTCCTCATGATGAACTCCGTGGTCCATTAAAGAATTCTCATTATACAAAGTTACTCACTATTGCCTTTCATGGTTATAAACTCAATTAAATTTTAGTTTTACATCTTGACTGTCCACAAATCCCACTCTGACTATAGTGGAGTTACATCAAGCAACATCATAACATGAGCTAAGTTTTGCATATACCTTTCAGGTTTTTTGTTTTGGTTTTTGTTTTTTTTAAAAATATAAATTAGTCTTGTCTCAAAATGCTAAACAAAACAAAAAACAACCTCATTTGCCATACAAACTATGTTTATGCCTACCATAAAAAAACTCAGCGAAAAAACATATCTAACTTTCCAATCAGATAACTTGCCAGTTTCATATATTATATATTTTCTCTCTTAGACAAAGCAAGGAAATATTTATGCATATATACATACTTCCTATAGCTCAGTATTAGGCTAAAGTTATTATAGTTAGAGCTGAAGGGAACAAAATACACTTCCTCTTATTTTCTAAATATATAAACATATATTCAGATCATTAAAATGTATCAAGCATGACTGTTAAAAATATTGTATTTTCCCAAATGAAAGTCTGCACCATAAAGGCAGCAGCAACAAGTTGAGTACAGCACTTATTTTATGTGGTTTTTTTAAGTAATAACTGCCTGGACTTAAAAGTTACATTTTAAGAAAGAAAATATACTCTTACCATATTAGCTAGTGTTTAATCAAAAAAGGAAGTGAACACCCTCTTGACTTTTGTAGGGTTTACAAGATTTCCAGAGTAAATAAATCACAATAGACGCATTCACTCCATCACAAATCTCATTCAGGTCTAGTATTATTAGCTTTTCTATAAAGCAGACATAAAGAGCTACTATTATTACTCTTCAAAGGGCATTTCTGCTTTTTGACAAAACTCAAGAACTGTCTAGGCTTCATCCATAAAACACCCAGGTGTATGTTCTGTTTTTTTAACCTGCAAAATACAGATGCTCTAGTATGTCAGTCTGAATGCAACCAACTATTTACTACTTTCAACTTGCATATGCAAAATAAAATGTTCAGAATGTATTTTATTCAGAAAAATACCTTCCTTAAACTTTGTATTTTCAATAAAGCAAGGCAGAAAATAAAGACCTGCCTAAACACAAAGATGCATTGCAAAGGTTACAATGAACAGAGATCAGAGATTGGAAGTGGTAATCTGCAAGTCACCTACATCTATTACTTTCTAATTGACACTCTTCTGTCCAAAGGTCCCAGATAATACTTCCACTACTTCTACTTAGTTACAGCCTTGTAGATTATCCCTTAAAATAATGATCTCAGTCATGTAATCTCTGATACTAGTCAATAAAATTGAAGTACATGCAGTTAGTTTTGCTTTCAGTCTCAGAGATGAACTGGATGCACAGGAATAATTTTGATACAAACAAGGTTTGCTACACTGAACACAGAAGGGTGTCTTGACTGTTCAGCTCCACATCTCTTTTTCTTTGGCATGAGATGAACAGAATGCCCCTGTTGGCTTAATGCTTTTTGGTTTGGTTTTGTTTTGAAAATCTGAATACTTGACATGAGAGAGGTGGAAACAAAACTTCATTAGCAAGGAAAAAATCTTAACAACGCACACTATATATACAATGTGGTTAAACCAGTCAAACTGACATAAAATGGAGTTAAAATGAATTGTTCAACTAATATTCAGTATATGGCATAAGCTTCATGACCATACACGATGAAACAAAATTCCACAGTAACTAAAAAAGGAAGTCTTGGAAATCTGGGCAACGGAAGCAGATATAAAAGTGCTGATTTGTATATGCATTAACTTTTGTGATAAGGAAATTGCTTCCTCTCTTTTGACTGCAGAGGAAAAAAAAAAGAAAAAAAAGAAAAAAAGATTTGCTTTCTGGTAAGAATTTCAAAGTTTTGCAACTTTTCACTATCTAAGCTCTATCTGCTGTCTGTTACAATGAGATTATATCTTTATTCAAAAGTCATAGAAGTTTTGATCACTGCTGTGCCATGGCTGAATTCTTTCCTCGTTTCATTACTGTTAAGAGAACAAAGGGGGAAAACTCTAACATCTGCAGAGCTCTAAGCTCTCCTCTGACTGTTTTTAGCTGGTTTTGACTGTTCTATATACTAGCTTTATGGTGTAGACTTTAGGAAGAAAGACCTAAGGTTAGTTATTATACGTCACAGCTCAGCAAACAGAAGTTGTGTACTGCTACCAATGCACTGCAAGCTTCAGGACCAGGAAATCAAACTAGATCAGAAATGGATCAACTTACTATTTAGTCATTCTTTTTTACTTAAAGCAAACATGTTACATTAAGTGAACTAAAGCTGATTTGTTTTTCATTAATTAACATGTAGTGTTAATTCCAGCAGCTTCTTAAGTGTAGCAAGTGGATGGTCTAGGAAACTGCAACTCTTAGTCAAAGCATGTTATTTAGAAAGTTGTGATATGGTTATAGAGTCTCTGTAGGGCAAAAAAAACCCTGACATGATAGCAGATGACAACTTAAAATGGCAAAAATTTCACAACAATGTTATCTTAAATTATGTAGGGAACTCTTATCTTCCCTACCTATTTACACAGAAATTCTACAAAGGAGGAGACAATAGTTTTGCAGCAATACTGGCCTACTCTGAAAGAAACCATAACTCTCAGTGCAAATGGTACTAATGAACTTCTTTCAAGACTGCTGAGCTGTAATTTCTAAGACAAATGTTTAACTAATGACTACCATACAGATGTTTACAATCTAATTACTGATTTTCTGCACTTAGATATCATTACAAGTAAAATTCTGGAAGATGCAGTTACCTTTTTACCCCAGTCAGAAACAAAAGCATTAATCACAAGCAAATGGAAAACCAACATACACTACTGGCATTTTCCCTAACAATTTCATCAATATAAAACTCCTGCTTACATTTGGGTTCATCACTTGTGACAGCCTGAATGAAGTCATATGGAGTCATGTACAGCTGCCCTTCAAACTCTAAACTAGCAAACCTACGAAACCGCTGCTCCCGAGGAGTTGCATAAAGGTGCAAATCTTCGAGGTCTGATCTGCTGTCTGTAACCTTTAAAGACAGAAGGAAACAAATTTAATGCATGAAAAATGGTTTGGTTTACAAATGTCACTGTCATTCAACATACATAAACTGTAAAAAAAAGGTGATCATTAAGTCAAATGCATCCAAGTATTTTTGTACGGTAAGAGCTGAAACTATAATCGGGATTTCACTGCTACAATTTGCAGTCTTCTATAATTTTAGCACAAACTTTTTATGCACTGAAATTGTCACTACCCAAGCTCACTAAAGAGGGAAGAAAACAAGAAATAAAGAGAGTACTTAAGCTCTTGAATCATAGAAAATGGGGCAACTTTAGGTTAAGGAAGTCCATGCAACTTCAGCAGTCAGACTTTAAACAACTCTGCTGAAGTATTTAACTTGTCTGACATTTCCAGATCAGAATAGAATAACAAAAGATTTTTTTTTGTACTGCTTCTCAGAGTGTGGCTGTTGACAATAACAGATGAGACACTTCCATAATACACTTCACTGTAAATCTTCTACAGATTTCAATAGATTTCTGCTATTTCAAGTACCCTATGCAATTAAAACTAACATATTTGGAGGAACAGAAGAGCATAATTACTCCTCTGGAGTTGCAGAATTATGATATGGCATTAAGTTCACATCTCATAAGAGTTTATAGATGTCAAGAGTGTCTGGTATGTGTACCATCCAGCTGATGTACATATAAACTTATTACTTACATATAAATTTACTATAAAACTGTAAGTGTTCTAAATTATTACATCTGTTACACTGACAGAATTTTTAACAAAAAATATGCTACCACTATCTAAAACCTTTGTTTAGTCCATAAAAAAGCAAGTTCTTCTGTGGAATCAGTATGTGAAGAAAATGTTAAGTACCTTGAACATTTTTTCAGAGAGAAGTAAACCCAAACTGTTTCATAAAAGGAGGAGCAATAGCTGACTTCTCCCACTATGTGTTAAGGAATGAAGGCAACACCTTATCAATAAAATATCTCAAGCTGCCATTGTCTTCACTTTCTTTGTGATCAGTCACAGTCAATCACATGTAATCAGAAGAATGTATGGATAACTCAAGAAATATCATCTTAGTTTTGATCACTGTATTTGGAGAGCATGTTAAGATTCTTTGCTCCCTCAAGAAATTGTCTTCACATTGTCATCACCATCTTCATTTCATACAGTATCCATAAAATTCTTCAGGTGTCAAACTAAGGAAAGGCAACAAGTGGAAATAGGTTTTCTAAAACCTTTCTAAGAACAAGTTGCAGATTTCAGCAATTAGAAGTAGACATATTTATAATAGGCAGTCTGCTTCCAAACAACATCCTTAAAAAATAAAACATCAGTAAAACTACTGCAGTGAAACAAAATGTTCTGGCCTCAGTTGTAACTAGGAGATTAAATTATGTTGGTAAAATAGATACATAAAAAATGAACATGTTAAAAATATGTCAAACACTTTCTATTTGGAAAAAAAACAAACAACAAAATAACCTAGAAACAATGTAACAGAAGACACTAAATTATTGATTTTATATGTGGGAGTCTTAGTACTTCAATATATTACCTAGTACAATTCAAACAGCCTTCTAGAAGAAAATAAATTAAAAAAAAAAAAAAAAAAAGATGATTACTGACTGTATAGTTCTCTTTCTGGACCACCTATAATATTTTTGAAATTACTGTTTCTATTGTTTGTGTATGAAAATGTTTCACTGAAAAACCATCACAGCAACAGAAATGCTTATGCAGTAATATAATTATTGTACTGCTTTACACACAAATATTCTGCATTTCTGCAGAGAAAAAGCTCCAAAAATGGTATTTCTTGTTTTTTATTTTTTTTTTTAATTATTACCAAAGTAAATATAGGGAGAAAACAATTATAATCTAACAGCCAGACCTATGAACTCACCTTAGAATGACCAAAAAAACCTGTGAATTCTCTTCTGACATACTCACATGCAAGCCAAAATATTTCTGTTCTCATTGTTTGAATATTATGGGTCCTACTGATCTTTCAACAGTCCAGTGGCATTCAAGCTATGCCTTCATGTGGGATTTACATGACTCAATTGTTTGGTAGAGCTTGTAGTGACATAACTGATTAGCCCTGCATTTGAAATTCAATAATTTATTTTCATACCTGTGTTATCACTATTATAAATAACTTTTTGAATACATGCAGGTTTTAAGCATGAGCAACAAAGCAATATTTCTGCACAGTCAATTTTCAGAAAAGAAACTGCTTCAAGGCCATACTACACACGTAGTATGTATAATCAATTGTAATCAGTCATAGTCAATCACATGTAATCAGGAGAATCTGTAAATAATGTATCACTCAAGAAATATCATCTTAGTTTTGATCAGTATTTGGAGAGCCCATTGAGATTCTTTGCTCCCTCAAGAAATTCACACTATCTCAGGTACTACTGCTTAGTATTTTGCTTGAGACACTCAGAAAAGCATTTACTAAATTCTCAGACACATACTTCAACATTATCTTAAGCACTCCATGCTACTCTAAATATAAACAACATACCACAAACATGGAATTTTCAAGACCTGCTCAAAGTTAACTCACGTCAGTATTCAGGTCTGCAAAACCTTAATTTCTGCCTCATTTTAGCCAGCCCACAGTTTCTGTCTGGCTACATAAGGAATGCCAGTATTTCATGCTCTACCTCAAAGTCATGGTAACCTGACATGAATACAGTCTGCCACCAAAAAGATCAGTACCTCCCTAAAGGCTCAATGATGACCTTGCTCTGGCACTTTATGTTCATTTTTTCAAGCACTACACTGGAGAGGGGAACTGCTCTGAGGACTTCTGTTTTGCTGGTGTTATATTTAGCCAGATAAATGCCTGGATCTACCTCACAAGAACAGTTATTTGTTTCAAAACCTAGGCCACAGGAACTTGCAGCTCATGGAAAAGACAACATCACCTGCTTCAACAAAAAGCTCCACCTACTTCAAGTTACAGTGAGGGAAAAATTGCAAGCTTAAACATGATTTTATTCCAAGGAATAAAAAGCCCAATTTATTTTGGAAAAAGCTCAGTTTTACCTGAAACTATCAAAACAAGCTGTTTCTGCTGTTGATCCAGCATGAATTCAAACAAATGTACACAGGGCTTAAAATATATTAGATCACTGGTCCATACATTAAATGTCCAAATAAAAGCAAAGTTTGGATGCAGAAGACTCCAGGTGAACACCTTAGCAAAATGACAATTAAAAACATTTTTGGGAATAGCTGGGGTTTTTTTTTGCCCAAATTTCTTGTTCAGAGTTTCCTTTCTTCTATTACTGTTTATCAGTTTATGTAATATACAGAAACATTAAGTCTCCTGCACAAAAGCTCTAATTATTAGGTACTAATCAACATGCTAATTCAAAGCCAAACCATTCTAAAATATGACATCAATTTGCACTTCTTAAAGTATATATTTAAGAAATTCATCTCAATACATGATTGTCTCCTGTTTCCCCCCACTAGTAGATCATAATCCAGTGAAGAAGGTATGAGAATCACAGTGAGACCAATTGCTCTTGATTTATTTCAGATTTCTTTCCAGGGTAGGCAATTTTAATGTAGCAGCATGAGTATCAAATCCAATGGACACATGAACAAGAGACAGAAAGTAAACAGGGAACACCTCAGGGAAGGTACTCTTGGTGAAGGAGTGAACATGATTCAGTAAGATTCCAATTTCTATTTGAAGTTTCAAAGCTTATCTAGACTAAATCTCTCTGTAATTATAAACAATCTTCAAAAACTTTCATGAAAGTACATCTCTGACAAAAAAAAAAGTAGTGAGATTTTTTTTTTTTGCTTCTGTTTACTAATCCTTTTGGCAATCCTGACTACTAATTACTGTGATCTTGTATCATAATATGGTTCTCTGCCTTTTAAAACTGGATGTGGCCATTTCCTTCAAGCAGAATGTCACAAATATAGTATTATTAGACTACACAATAGCAGCATTATCTTATTTTTAGGCACAGCAGGTTAGCTCTGGTTTATCCACACATGTATATTAACTTTATTATTAAAACTTTCAGGGTAAAAAAAATAAAGCCCAGCCGCTGAAACCAAGGATCTTAGCTGGTAGCCAGAATTTTCATCATTCCAACTTCACAACTCATGAAATAAATAAAGGGAGGCAAGACTGAAGCTTATCAGCACTCACAAATACTTTATTATCTTTTCCCTATTTTCAAAAGAATCTAAGCAGTAATAGTTTGAATCAAACAGCTCATGGTTATCATCCTTCTGCACTTCCTCTCTCAAACTCTGGCACCTTGTTGCTCCAGATTTCCACTTCTCACTCCCTTTCCTCCCTTGCAGAAGGGCTGCAGAGAGAATACAGCACCTTTTTGGGGTCCTGCAAAGCACAGTCTTGGCTTTCACCTGCCTTCTGCAAAACAAAGAACAGGGACTTGTGTGGATCTTCTAAGTTTCAATCAGCTGAAGAGAAAAAAATTAGCTTATTTGCTTACTGTTTCCTAACACAGAAATGCATATAGACACACCTAATTCTTACACTGGAGATGTTTCAAAGCATTTTCTAAAATGGATTAAATGGCTTCAGCACTTATTGGTAAACCACCACAAGGCAAAGGAAACAGAGCAAAACTTTTCACATAATAAAAGTCCATTTTACCATCAGGTTATTAAAACAAGGTAAAAAATTTAAGTGAAGAACAAACAGTAATTCAGAAGGGTATTTCTTAAAGGAAGAGTACAAACTCTTCAATTACACATTTCTATTGTGAATACTGCTACAAACATACTGTAAACAGTCTAAAATATCTAAAAAAGGCCTCAGGAGTTTCAAATTCATTATGAAATGAAAATATTATGATAATGCCCTCTCACTAACATATTCCAAGGACTTAATATAATTCTTAAAACTATTTTCTAGCAGTACAGTATTTAGAGAGGGTCACCTAAAGATACACCACCACACACATTTCACCTCGAATGAAGGAAATCTGTGCTTTCTAGCAAGCAAAACTAGTGTCCCAAACACATTCCCATTTTGGGTTCATCTTTCATGTACTGTGTCTATCAACTGTGTCAAGTCAAAATGCTTTGAAAGTCTAGTGCTTTTACCAAAGGTTTCAACAGATTACTGGAACTTCCTTTAAGAATGGACTCATCCCCATTTCTGGTCCCATATTTGTCTGTCTCTCTTACCTCAGATACAGTCTGTCTGAATTTGGTATAAGATGAATTAAACTATATGGCCTTTCTAGTGAAATCCATGAAATAACTCTACATTGCTGTAACATGGCCTAACACAAGACATGAGCTTAGAGTGACATTAAAAGAACTAAAATTTTTCAGTAGTTATGATGCCAGGTTGTCTGAAAATATCAATAAATTGTGATTATATGGGTCAAGTTCAATGGAAGTAAAGTGCACAAGATAAAACATGACATCATTACCCCTTCTATCAAAAAACACGTAATAAATGTTCTTTGCCATGTGTTAGTCTCCTATTACATGTCAGTAATTCAGAAGTTGTTCTATGGCAAAAGACTTAGTTTTCCCATAGAGACAAGTTTAATTGTAAGATACAGGATTTTTCACTTGAAAAACAGTAAAAAACTGATGCTTACAAGCTCATAAACCTCTGCAGAAGTAATCTGCAAGAATCTATTATCAATATTCCAACTCCCAGATTTGGAGATTACAGAAGTACTTTGCTGTATTCCAAGTCAAATCAGTGTTCTCTTGCCTTTCCAACTGAGATAAAGGTGAGAGTGCTTTAGCTAAAGAAGCCAACTTTTACCACTAAAAGTACCTTTTGCTTGCAGTCCAAAATATGTTCTGTTACGGTAGTTTCATCTAATTTATTTCAAGTGACTGAGTTTCTTTGAATTTTTGCTTGCAAAGTAATCTGTCTTCCATCAATGAGGATCTGTGCAGATTATTACAATAAAAAGGTTTTCAAAGCAATGCTGTTCCTTACTTCCTTCGTTTATATTTGACTTCAGGCTTATTTAATATGCTCCCATGTAGATAAAAGTAGCACAATTTCGTTTTCATGCTGGGTGGCCAAAAGGTTAAACGTCAAGTTCCCAGTGTGGGAAAATCCCAAAGCAGACAAAACTGTTTTGATGCTTACTGAAGTTTTATTTCTAGCAGACTACTTAGATGTAGTACAGCCAACAATTCTGTTTGTCGATCCTGCTTCGCTGAGATAAGGGCATGATATTAAAATATTTACAGCATTAAAAGCTGGAATGTGTTTAAAATGCTGTAAAAAGGGCCCTTTTCAAACAGTTCTGTTACAGGAAATCCTTGGGGTAACTGCTCATCTGCAAGCACAGCCATTCCAGAAATCCTCCAAAATAAGTATTACACTAAAATATTCTCCAACACTTGTTCTTACATTAGTTTCACATGTAAGTTATTTAAACCTCTAACAGTTCTTCAATGTTTGTCAGTCTGTATATCCTGCAATACACATCCATGTGCTTCACTGCATGCAAGACTAAAACATACTAATGCTACAGCTGTCTGTTTCAAACATCCTTTTATCCTTTTGTTAACATCTGGAGGAACACAGAATTAATGCTGAGAAGTAAACTTTCCTTTTCCTTCAGCATGTCTCACTACAGCTGGCTGGTAAGCAGTTTACTGATGATGACAGTGAGGGACTTCAGATGTCAAAGAGCAAACCACCTTCTACATTTGGCAATTGACCTATGACATGAAATGCACAATGCTAGTGAAAAAAAAAAAAAGTAGGTTAGCTACAAGTCATTCTTGTAATAAACTGCACTTTATGCATCTCTTGGAATAGCTTCCCCTTTGAGCTGGCAGAATTCCTCCCTAGGGGACTTAGCCTTACTTTTTGGAGTTAGTCTTGTCCTTCATTTCACATAGATAGAAATACATTATGTAACCCACTTAGAAATGTGCTGCTACAAATAAACTTGACCTTTTGGGTATTTTCACACAGAAGGAGTTTGGTAGTACTGCTGAGGTACTAGGAATAAAAAAAATAACCTCTGGAAACATCCAAAGTATGCAGCTTCCTTCTCTTAGAAATGAGCATGCCTTCAAGAAATGTGATAAAGTACATATTCTGCATCTGTCTCTCCCTCCCCCCCCTTAAATATTAAATCACCTCTGAAGGAAGTGATTCTCAGTCATAGAATGGTAGGGGTTGGAAGGCACCTCTGAAGATCATCTAGTCCAACTCCCCTGCCAAGAGGGGTTGCACAGGAACACATCCAGAGATGGAGTCTCCACCACTTCTCTGGGCAGCCTGTTCCAGTGCTCCATATATTTTGTAAAAATAAGACCTTGAGTTCTCTACCTTCCCACAATGACAACAGGATTACAGGAAAGATCTCTTTGGAGTGCAAAGAGGCATCATTGGTATTGCCAAGACCACTTCAATAAGCTTTACAAATAACACTGGAATTTTGGAAGTAAGGAACATGGAAGCAAGGAACTAGAAGACATGTATTAATTCCTCTGAGTTATTCCCACACTGGATTATGTTTCTTTAAAATTGTTATATGTCTCTGAAAAACATGGTACATAGCTGTGCCAACAAGGTAATATGTTGAATCAGGGCTCTTCTTGGGTCAATACTGTTCCCTGTTGCCAACACACAGAATCTCTATCTAAATAACAGTTCTTTCAAAAAGAGTTTCCTGCTCACATGAAGCATTTCCTAGACTTTCAAGGAGCTGCCTGTTAGTAGAGTTCTCCTAGTCTTCACCAA
>JANHGL010005561.1:106851-122283 GCA_024611195.1 Ceyx melanurus | reverse complement strand
CCCTGGAGGTGTTCAAGGGCCGGTTGGACAGAGCCTTGTGTAGCCTGCTCTAGTTGAGAGGCTCCCTGCCCATGACAGGGAGGTTGGACTAGATGATCTCTAAGGTCCCTTCCAACCTGGCCATTCTATGATTCTATGAACTTTAGGACCCCATCTCACATACTCCCCAAAAACAGTGGTGAAAGTCAAACAGCCCTAAATGCATCCTCAGAAGCTGGCTGAGCTAGTCAGGAAGCAAAGGCAAGTGATATTTGTCCAATAGAGACAAATAAAGTAGAATCCTTCTGCTCCATGTTATGAGTGATTTCTGAATGTCCTTTTAAATGGGATGCCTACATTTCATTGTTGAAGGAGGAGGAGAGACGGATCCCATGATACTCACTAGTCCAGGGGCTAGATTCTGGTCCATAGGAGGTAGTTAATCACAATTAAAGAGTAAATTAGACCAATGTCCCAAACTCGCATCCTGCCTGTGTGTTGGAAGCAGCTTCTGGGATGCAGCTATAAACAGACCTTCTTATCCCTCTGAGGAGTGATCAATTCCTCTGGCAGGTGACTCCAGGTCTGTCCTCACCCCTGTGAACTCTGGGACTGCAAGGATGACTGTCTAACCTCAACTTCCAGCTCTAAAATTCCTGTTCTTAATTTCTCTGCAGAATAGTAATTGTCTTATAAATCATTCTGCCACATCCAAGTACACAATATACAAATTATCAAGTTTTTTCCTTCTCTTAGACTTTTCTTTGAGTAGCTCCTCATAATCCTAAAAAACCCAAAAAACAAATAAAAAACCCAACAAAACAAACAACAAAACAAACAAACAACAACAACAAAAAAACAAAACAAAACAAAAACTAAAAATCAAAAAAAAAAACCTCCTGAAGATTTTGAGACTTCTTCAGAAAATAATATTCTAGTACAATACTCTGGTAAAATATTGCTGTGCAGCTCTGTGTGCAGACGGAAGGTCATTTCCCTAATTTCTAGATATCACTATTTGTGCATCCTAAAATTGCATTAGGCTTTAGTACTTCAACACAGTACTGGAGAGCCCATGCTGAGGTGACTATCTGTGATGATGATCTGTGCTTTAGCTGGAGATCTTGCTGTGATATGCTGCACTAGTGTGTTTTCCTACCATTATTTCTAGTTTATGCTTGTTCCTTGCTTTTAAAAAAAAGTGTTCCTACATTGAATTTTCTTCTGTTCATTAATATTTCTCAATCTGGAAGCAAGTGAAATAAATATAACATATAGGTGTTAATATTTTGTATTATCTGAAATACTCAGACCAGGATTTCTGATATAAACCTATTCTATAAGATTTTTTCTCCAGATTTTTTCAGAATGCCAATAAGTCTGTATGTACAAAAAGAGTATATGAAGTAACTTACGCAATGTGTGAATCAAGACAGATCAGATCTAATTCAAACCACTCCCATTCATTTAGATGGGCTTTAGATGCAGGGTGAAATAACTAGATTTTTCAGAACTCCAAGAACACAAAATATATCTGCAACTGTACACAGGGTAAACAAAGTAGTGTATTACCCACTGAATTATTGCAGTTCACTTGGCACAATTCCTCCAAATCTGTGCATGTTGGTTATTAACATCCTGTATTTGAAGAAGTAATTTTCTTAGGATTAATTTTATATGCAAGTCATTTTTAGGTGGCTCAAATTACTAAGACCTGATTTTAAGATCTACTAGAAATCATCTTTGTAGTTTTTTATGGATTTAAACCTAATTCACCTTTGGAAGATTTAGCAACTGTGCAATCTCTCCCTCACTCTGTTAAGAAGTCCTTAGAAGACAACAGTTGTGAGAGTTAAATCCTTTGTGCTCTCGCTCTTTCTCACCTCCATTCAGAAGAGAAACAGAGTATCTATCATACTATTGTATTGGAGCTAGACCTGTTTTAAATGTACATTATCAAAACCACCAGCTATTGCTGTTTAAAATAGGCATAAATTTTTATTTTATTTTATATTTTTTTTGGTCTGAAATTGTCTGGTTCTAGGCTTGGCATGAATACTAAAGAAAAAAAAAAAAAAAAGAAGAAATCATTATTATTTCTCCTGTCTTTTTTTTCCAGAGATCTATGTGGCAGCCATGCATCTCATGAAACATATAGTGATATGTTTAGGTTAGTGGATGTGTTTTGAGGTTAAAAATACCAAACCCCAAAACATGGGGTTTTGTGTGCAAGTATGGCAAATGATTGAATTTGTTCAAACTATTAAGAATTATCTAATTGCAGTAAGAACTCGTAGAGATTCTGTATATCCTATCAGAAACAAAGCAATCACTTTCCATACACAGATCTTAATAACTTAGAACTAGTTGAAAAAAGTGAAGTTATAGATCTACAGAATAAAGTTACAGATGTGCTTCAGCCTTAGGTATCAAGATGAGATTGAAACTCAACAAGTAATTTGGTCATTTTGTATAAGATACAAAATGCTTTACATATTCAGAAAATCCTATGAATAAAAGAACAGCTCAACCCTATAATGTATTACCAGTAATAAAGAGCTGTGTTAAGAAAGAGTAGGCAGTTTTAAGCAGACAATCTAAACAGAAGTGTAATTATTGACTCCTATTAAATGTCAGAAATCAACACACAGAATCCTGTTTTGGAAAGAGTTGGTGAACTTCAGCTGAGTAAGTTTCAGTTCTGAATAGTATCATGTCAGCAGACTAAATCCCTGGCAAGTTTGTACTTGCTTAGGCAGAAATAAACCAACATCACTGTGAATGCACAGACTTGAATGACAATGCTGAGTCCCAGCTCTCAGCCTTTGACACAACAGCAAATTCCTTACCAGAACTGATACTGTTAAGTGACATGTTGCTGACTGATTAATGCTCTAGCACTATCTCAAATTGCACCACAGCATGATATTTTTCTGAAGAGGTGCCACAGCATTGCTCTCAACAAAATACAGTTATATAAAGTTTATATTCAGAAGGCATAGTGTGGTCAGATATTTTGGTGTACGTTTGTCTTTTAATTGTCAAAAACAATAGTAAGCCCATTTTTGTGTATGTAGCCCTTAAAATGTTAAAGTATATGTTAAAAAGTATTTCACTTTTATCCACAGGAACAATGGGACTGAGCTTTGCAACAGGTTGCAGATGTTACAGGAGTCTGGAGGCAAAGCTGCCTGCAACCACTTGTTCTTCAGCCACTCTGCCATGAAAATGTTATTTCCGATTCCCAGAAGTTAAATCATTTTTGTGTTATTATTTCAATTGTATTGGTAGACAGACTCAGAATGATTTTTTCCACTTTCATCTTTCTAAAATTCTAAATTCATATTTATATATATTATATATTTTTTTATAGACATACTGTTATATGCCTTTCATTAATTTAATCACTATTTTTTGGAACTATCATTTTTGTATGGTTCCCAATTATACAAAGGCTTAGTCTCCAGTACACATTTCTCTTCCTCATTTTCAGTGCAACATGAGCTGTACTTATCCTAATGTTTCCTACCAAATATTTATTTCTATACTTTTAATAATCAGAAGTAATTTTAGAGGTTGTCTGCTTTTTCTTTGTTTTTATTTGTTTACCTATCTCCATGCAGCTCTAATTTAGCTTGTAAATACTTGAGGACTTCGTGTTCACTTTATTTATATTTAATACTAATGCTAGACTGATAACAGGAGTAGCACATCTAGACACTCTAATGGTATAAGAATCTGTACTTTCTTTTTTGTTTACACTTTGATTTACTTTGTTAAAAAAGTAAAATTCTATTTTTGTTATTCCAGTAGGTAACCTTTTTGGAGCTTCTGAAATGGTCTTTCAAACGTAAAAACAGGGTAAGTTTTCCAGCACCAGGGCATTCAGTGTAATATGTTCTGCTGTTCTGAATATTCTTTAAAATACTAGGCAACATCCAGGTGCATTTCAGGGGATGTTACTAAAACTATGTAAAAAAACACTTTTTATCCCATGATCAACTTTGTTCCCTTGTTTCAAAATCTCCATCTAACCTTGATGAGTGGTAAAAACTCCTATGTCCCTAGGGACAGGATCCATCTGCTAGAAGTGAACATCCCATCATTCCTGACTTACTGCTTTAAAGTCCTGCCAGTTCTCTTAGCACTTTTATCTAAATGTCTGAGCTCATATGTGTAAAAACTTCCTTTGGAAAGGCAAAGAAGTTCTCTAGTACTATGACAAAAACATAACCGTGAGAGAAATTAAGGTAAATCTGGCACTTCATAGCTGGAAAATATAGAATCTACCTGTTTTGTTAAAATATTCCACATAACATGAATACACTCTACATGTAATAAGAATAGAAAAATCTAACCATACAAAAATCTTATTACCCCAAAAAAGCCATGAAATGCTCAAATCATTACTATATTCCCTTTTTTTGTTGTTGTTGTTTTGTTTTAGTAATTCTAGAAGTTGCATATCAAACACTGTTGTCAGGTTTGTAACTGTCACAGCTATGCACTTAATAGCAAGAACATTTTTGTGTGGCTCTAGATCCTCACTCAGGTCCACCAGTATGATCCTCCTAGTCTAGTCCTACCACACTGTGTAAGTGACAACGGAGTCAGACTAAGAGTAAACCAAAGCTGAAATCTTTGAGTTGATGATGGTAGGTTACAGGAATGCAAAATGTGGGGCAGATCCTGGAAATTAGGATATAGATTACCATGCCATGCTGACAGCAGAATATGGATGTTTGCTGAAGTCAAGGGAATTGGTAGCCCTACCATAATGCAGAAAATAAAGTCTTGTACAAAATCACGTCCATGACAGCAAGGTTAGAATTTGGCTTTCTGAAGAGTTGGTTTTGCACAACTGCAGGGAAGAATAAAGTCACTCTTATTTACACAGACTAGGTTAAATATTTTAAAAGATTTTGACTCTCAAGTTTCATGACATAAAGCATGCAAAACTAATCCCATGTTAGGAGAAGCTGACACCTTCCACTGGAACATCTAGCATGGATTCCTGTTACCACACAGCAGTGAATAACAACAGCCATTGATCTGATGCACAATGAAAATTTCTGTGACTTCAGTGGATCATATGAATGCAAAGCAAAGAGTGATATTAGAGGCCTAAAATTGCATTATTATACACAAGGAAAAACTTTTTCACAGTTAGGGTGAGCACAGGAACTGGCTGCCCAGGGAGGTTGTGGAGTCTCCATCTCTGGAGACATTCCAGACCCACCTGGATCTGTTCCTGGGTGACTTGGTCTAGGTGATCCTGCTATGGCAGGGAGGTTGGACTAGATGATCTTTCTAGGTCCCTTCCAACCCCTGACACTCTATGATTCTATAGCAGAAAAAGAGAAAAATCTCCATCCTGAATATTGGAAATGAAGTCTGGTTTTCCACTTGGTTTTTAAAATATATGTAGCTTTAAATTCAAGTACATATCACCGTGTCTGCTCTTGCCAACAGAACTGATGAGGAAGTGCTGTGTGTGATTTCTGACAACATCTGAGTAGAATAACAGTTATTTCAGAGCTGGACTTGAAGACTCCTTTTGAAATCAAGTGCAGCAGAGGACATCCTGCAAGAATTCTCCCCCTCCTCTCCTTGTGTGAAACTCTTCCTAAAGCCAGCATGAATGGGCTGGCTACCACAAGCCAAACTGGGCTGAACATCTTTTAATAACCAAACAATACTTGAGATTTCTCCTTTTGTGCTGGAAAAGTTTTTGCCAGTAGTAGAAAGTATCTCGCCCTCAGAGAAAAAAAGTTGTGACCTCGCATCTGCCACTTGTTGAGTGATAGTGTAAAACTTCTCGATGTGTCTTTTTGAATACATATTTTGAGCTATTCTGAATAAGAATTGACTGAATACTGCAGTATATAGTATGGCTTCTTCCAAAGTTAATACACTGCTTAAAAATAATAAAAGGAGACAATTCTGCCTTATGTGCCATGGCTGGACATGTTTTATTGTTTTGTTTCTTTAAAGCATTTTTCCTTTGTTCCTCACTGAAGATCCTTATGCTGTATCCTGTTCTCACTGCAATAGAAAACCAACATGATCTTTTCAGAAATCCAAGATAAGTATTCATTGTTTCAATTTCTTCATTGCAGAAATAGTAAACAGAATAGTTAATAAGAACATCTGGAGTAATCTTTGGACCAAATTTCCAAATTACAGCAGAAATTTGACCTGTGTACTCTGAACTTGCCTGTGTCCCCTGAATTTCAAGCAATACTTATGTCAGATCTCTATGAAGGTGAGACAATTCATCTCAACATGACTGACCCACTGGGAAATAAATGATCACTTTAATAACTTTATCATGAGACTTTATAATAAAAGATGCACTTTCCTGATTATACATCCTTGACAGAAATACCATAAGAGTGACCTAGCTTTGTGTGGCTTGCATATATGTTTTAAGGCTGCTGTGACAGCTAATCTTGGCAGAATTAAATATGAATTTTTTGCATGTGGTTTCTATAAACCCGGCATTTTCCACTTTACAATCCAGAAAAGATGATTGAGCAGATGGTAATGCAAGCCACTGGATTTATGCAATTTTTTGTTAAAACTGCGAGTTTTCACTCTCAGGAGCAGCTTATATGTGAGGGACTGAAAAAACTGAATACTTATTTTTTGGCAAAGCACCATGCTCACATAACCTAGGTACACAAATACTAGTTATAAATCCTATCTGACTGTAGGAGGTACAGAAAACATTTTTTTCTGTGTCAATGAATTATCTCTCAAGTTAACTTCATATACACGCATATGTATATATCTGCACTCTTTTAATGTATTTATTAAACAATGAAATAACACCTATATATATTGAAGTAATCTAAATAAAATATCTAGAACCCCAAAAATGCATGAATCATGAGCAGGAACATAACAATGCACATATTTTTATTTTATAAGTTTTTCTCAGGAGCTACTGTATTCAGTGACTCAATACATAACTTATTAATAATGCTTCATGAGATGCTTTTTCAGCAGGTTTTCAACCTTTTTTACTGGGACCCCATGCAAACTGAAAACAAAACTGTGCTTTTTCTTATTCTGTTATTCTTCCAAGTTTTCCTTGAAGGCTGAAGTCTCTCTGCTCTGCCTGAGAACTGTATGCAGAACAAGGAGGTCCCACAAAGTTCCAGTGATTCTGCTTTCATGTTTGCCAGTGGATTTTCTTTTTTTTCTCATAAAATCTTTCCATCTGATATGCTTATCCAAGATTTCAAGTCAAAACCACTGTATTAACCTTACCATAGGGCCATGGAATGGAAATCCAACTCTTCTACCATCAGGTACAGCAGCACATATACTGTGCTCATGTTTGTGTCTCTCTAGTCTCTAGGAAGTGAAGGGATCAATGAAGTAATTCAGCCATTTTCTCCAGCAGTGGTTTCACTTGCTTTTTAACACAGAGAGTCCTTGGGCTATCAACTGTCCCACCAGGACCTATGTTTTTGCAACACCTGTCACCCATGTTACTGTGTTGAGTCTTCTTGTGGATGGACTTCTGAGCCCTATAGAGTTAACCAACCTTCACATAGACACCCTGGTGGGTGAAGATCAGTAGTTAAGACCAGCATCCTAGACTGAAAAATCCTCAAGCAGGGATTGTCTACAGATAGGCTTCACTCATACAGAGTTGAGCACATTTTTTGGCTCTTTACACTGAGCAATAATTCTTAATAACAGTACTGTCTGCGGACCAGAAATGCTCTGATTCATCTAAGCTTGTAATTCTGGAGCCTGCATTAATATTTCTTCATCAACCTTTTTTTTTTTCCTGAATGGATCATACATACTTTCATACCAATTAGGGTGTGATTTTTTTTATTTTTTTTTTTTTTAATAATTGTGGCTTCTAGGCTCCTCTACCCTTTACAAATGCCTTTTAGATTACCCATTGCCTGCTTGATGTTGCAAAACCCCAATGCACTAAAATACCCACTAACCTTGGAAAGTATCCTGGTAGTGTTCCATGGCATAAATATTTTCAGAGCAGTTTCAGGACTCCAGCATTCTCCTGAAGTGTGCTGACCATTGAAAGAGCTTTACAATTCACTTCTGCCCTTCTCTTGAATTTCCCCAAAGAATCAGTAAGGATGTTGTATGGGTAGAATAACTCCATAATCAAAGTTCTATAACTTCATAATCACATGCAGGTAATTTAAATAAAGTACACAGCTCTCTCCCTTGCCCTCAACAACACGTCTGTTGCCTATTACATCTGAGGGACCCCTCCTTCCCTTCAGCCTGTTCTCAGAGAGTCCACTTTTCTGATCAGTAGCAGATGGAAGAAAATTATTAAACTTACACATCAGAACCAGACCCTGCAATCCTAGCTCTTTTCTTATTCTAGCAGTTTTCCCCATTGACTTTGGTGCCAGAGTAATAAATGTAGGACAGCTGGATCTGCAGAAAATACATTATTGTCAGTTTCCTCTATGTTTCTCAGAATATTTTCCACAGACTGAATACTGAGACATAGGGAAGAATATTTTCCCTATCGAGTTTCTTGTTTGTATTCACTATGTCTAATGAGATTCCACTGTGCCAAAGTAATGCATTTTAAATTTAACATTCAAACTGTAATTCACATCAGCTATGTTGTATATAAGACTTGCATATGTTGCATCCAAAAGGCTGGACATGGGTCTGGTTCAGGTGAATCCTCTTTCCTAGGCACTATTCCAATGGAATGTAGTTTATATCAAAGAACAATCACAAGTTAATAATTCCACATGGACTTGCCTACTTTAAAAGGAGCTGATTTGTTTCCAGGTTCCAGTAAACAATTCAAATGAGTCATTATTTTAACATTGTATACCTTTCCTGTTTATAAGCAGCAGTGGGAACAATCTGGAAATTATTTCAGAAGGCATTTTCATTTTTGCAAATCATACTCTCAGACTTTGTCTTCTGCAACATGTTCTCTCCTTCCACTGGAGATAGTTTGGGGATTTCAGGTTTCTTTTGCAGCTCATTCTAAACAGCAATCTTGTTAAATTTCTGCATGTAAATATGAGATGATAGCTTATCCATTAATAAATGTGTCCTAAATTCAAATCATCATAATTCCAGTAAAGTCAGTAGAAGGATGATCCCATGGTTAGGTTATTTGGGCAGAGTTTCCTTCTCTGTCCACAAGTTTTCTGCATGACTTCAAACATCTAAGCCTCATTCTACTTCCTTTTCACCTACTTAATTGAAGCATTCCATTTTCTAGAGTCTCTCTGTTATTGGTGGAGAAAAATAGGCATCTCAAATGTCCCTGCTCATTATCTGTATCTACCCTTGGAGAGAATGGGATTGAGGAGGACTCAGCTGTTTGATTGTGATAGGTGCCTAACCATCTTTGTGAGCCTGGTCCTTAATTTCTCTGTCTTTCTTCATTCTAAAAATAAAAATAATTGTAATACTCTTATAAGATTATCTTAGTGCACTTAACACTTAAAGAAATTATTAATGATCTGTCAGTGAATTGAAACCAATGCAGTGTGGGAAGACCAGTCAGCAACTTCCTAAACATCTCTTTAAGACTGGTAAACAAGACAGATTTCAACAGAGATACAGTAGTGACAAGAATTTAGCAACCACAGTTTGAGAGAATAGGACAGATGTAGCAAAAGAAAATGTATTGTGCCTTCCTGGTTTGATTATAACAATTGTACATTGGCTGTAAATGAAACAACTTAAAGAAGTTTGACTGAGGTCCAAGAATTTCTTCACAAGAGATTAAAAAAAAAAAAAAAAAGGTTTTTTCACTATTCACAAGTATGTAATTTTATTCTGCTCTAAAGTCAAAGTTTCCCTCATAGGCCTTTTTGTAAATTTTTGTAAATTCATTGAACCTGTTTCACAATCAGAAGTACTTGGAGTTTTTCTAAGTGCTCATAATATTATTGTTATGATTCACCATCTGTATATAGTGTCATGTGTGCTCATGGTTTCCACCACAATGTGTGCAGATGCATTTGTTGGTCTGCAGTTTTTCAAAATTGCAGCCCCTTGAAATCCACAGAGGTTCCAATCAGGATAAAGTTTTGTGAGATGCAGAAATAAGAGGGAGCAACAAAACGTTTGATGAATATTAGCCTAAATAGGAAAAATCAGATACTAGGTGAATAGTGAGGAGGAAAAGGCAATTTAGCATGGGTTAGTAGGTTGTAATAAAACAATGAGTTGAAACTAAGAAAAAGAAAATGTAGGTTTAAACCTGCATAAGTTTCCTAATAGTGAGATTTATTACACTAGAAACAACCTTCTTGAGAAGTCAATGGGAATAGTATCAGGTGAATCAGTTTGTTACAGAATGGAAAATCTTCCAATACAGGAAGAAATCTACCACTAGAAATGGACAAGTAGGTTTACCTACTGCTTCTTTTCTTCACTATACAGCTAAGGGATATCTGAAAATTAGGGGGGGGAAACAAATAAATAAAGGGATAAATATTTGATTCCCTGACTTACTACAAATTTTCTGTGAGAACTTGATTAAATCACTACAGCTGTTATTTCAAGCATATTGGGAAATAAACTTCACTGTGATTAATATCAAGATTCAGGGAGAGAAAAAAAAAAATAATTGTCCCTAACCAGGATGAACTTTGGCATATTGCACTGCAATATAATTCTGTGGGAATCAGAAAGGCAATGAGCTCCCATTCCCTTGGTACTGCTCAGCTCCCTGGCTGTTCACTTGGCAACCATCCGGAGTCAGAGCACTGAGGCATCCTTCCAGCAGGTGCAGTTTGTGCTCACAGTGTTTCCTGTATGGCAATCTGGGCAAAACACAAATAAAAACATGTACCCAGAGGGTTAGATGTTAAGCCTAGTCTCTTCCTGCTCTGCAACCGCTCCTCTGCCTTTCTTACATACTGGAATGGCACAGAACAAGCTCACCCTAATTGCTGCCTCTGGGAAACCTACTTCAGGTGTCACAGTGGAGGCTGGATGGGATTTTGTTGGCTGCTGAGAGAGGGGAGAGAGGAGCAGCATTTATATTTGCAGCTTTGCTCCCTTACGACTTTGTGCCACTGGGAACTCTGTATCCACAGCAGCTGCTAGAAGGATAACTGTAGCATTGGATCTCTCCTTCAGTCCCATTGTGAACAACATAGAGTTGTCATATAGAAACCCCATGCTGTGATCTGCTGCTTTGGCAAATGAAGATCCAACACGTTTTCCCATTACTTGCACTGTCACAGTTGCTGGGTTTTCACTGCCTTATGAGCATTCTGTTAAACGAATGCTCCTCACAGCCTGCACAACAAACAGCCACTAAACACTTCACTGCCTTAGGCAACCAGGGTTTGACTGCTATGTGTGAACTGACTCTGGCTGCTTGTTCCTCCATTTGCTGTTCCAAGCTATTCAGGTTCCTTGTTCACTGCTCTGTTTGCTGTTTGAGTTGTCTCTTAGCAGAGGCCCCAGGATGAAACAGGTGTGAGGAAGAGGAACAGAGACTGATGATTCTTAGAATTCGACTAACCCTCTAGCCTCCTGCTAGGCGATGTATTTTTGAGCACACAATTTCTTTTTCCTCCCCAGCTGCCTGCCTGCACACACTGCATTTTGTTTCCCCATCAGTCACTGCCTTTACAGAATCAACTGCTTTAAATGGTCTGTGATGCAGTTGCACCCACAATGGGAGCATCACTGTTAGTGCCTGTGCCTTTGTGACAAGGATTATTTTATACCCTGGAAATGGCACAGAGCTGTTCAGTTGTCAATACTAAGTCTTACTTGTTTGGCTAATATAAATACATAGAGAGCAAAATGTTTCTAAGATGATAACATACTAGTAGAAATTAGTAAGATTTATAGATATCTACAGTTAGCTTTATAATGTAATCACCTGCTTATTACCCATACTATTTTAATAATTGTTATGCCCAGAAGTATCATGTGCAAAGAGGTATTATTGCACTAGAGGATGCATTCAGATGATATGAGAGTCTTGTCTCAGGCTGAGCAGGTAGGATGAAGAATAGAAGAGTTTACTGGTGCAAAGGTGACAACAGAGCAGATGACAGTATTTTTGACATGGGAAACAATTAAGTCTTATCTCAGTGCTTTCACAACTTCATCTGCAGTCTCATTCTAATATTTCATTCAGCTATGTTCAAGCAGGATTTATACTTGCATAATACATATAGCTGTCAGCAACAAAGGTGACCTGCAAGAAAAATTCTCAATATCTCACTACAGTGAGCTACATCTATAAAATAACCTTGAAAATAAATCCGTACAGCTCTCTGTTACCTTCCAGATTGGCTAATATTTGGCAAAGAAGATTGTAAATGTCTACTGAATTTTGGACTGTAGACAGTGCTGGTAAAAGAAGCAGATATTAGGACATGACTGGACATTAATGTGTCAGAATTTAAATCTGCTGCACCAACATATTGTATATAGGTCTATTTTTTTTTCCTGATGAATTATCACTAGTCAGTCATTGCAAGGTGCTACCAGTCAGCCTTCTTTCAATAGTGGCTGCAGATTCTTGACTCCCTGTGTATAAAAAGCATCTTCTACCACAGCTAGAGACAAGATCTGAGTATACCAAAGCATTCCTGTCTTACGCATCTGCAGAAGCACACTCCAACAGAAAACATCAAGGAACAGCAGCTTGTTCCTTGAATGTGTCCCCTGAAACTCTGGAGCTATTAAATAACAGACTGAGGCAGGAACTGTGGTTTCCTAAAACAGAACTTGGTGCATTGCCATAATGTAATAAAGGTCATTTCCATGTAGTAAGAGGGATTGCTTTTACTCTGCGTCAGTGTGCCTCACCAGGATCCATGGTAAATTGGGTGTGCAGTGTCAAACAGCATCCTCTTTTCAGACCACTGAATAGCAATAGTGTCAGTGCACTGTGCTGAGCACACCACTGACAGGATTTCTGTAGGGAATGGACTAGCCAATGACTTTATGTTGGCAAAGCCATATATTTTGAGTCTACTAACCCATCTTTCTGTTCAACATTTCCTAGTGTGCTGGGTGTTTCAATTACCTTTTACTGCAAAGCAAACTGAAGCAAAACCCAACCAAAGTTCCTCATCCTTTTCTTAATGGCGAGAATAGATAAGTTTGTAACTCATTGTTAAACAGACATGTAGGCCTCTGAAGAAGGGAAGCCAAAGAGTACTATTTAGATAATGTGTTCAAAAGTCCTTAAGCATGAAGTAAAACATGACCGGTTTATTTTCTCTTTTCTTTGGATTTATGCAAATTAGCTTGAATAATTTCCAAATCTCATTTCTCACCAATAGATGGCACCAACATTTTCTACTTTCTTCATGATGCATTTCCAGTAGTGAGATTTAAAGCCTACCCCAGTGCTAAACTATCTGTTAAAACGTGGTAAGTTCTGTTCTGTTCTTTGTTCTGCAGATTGTGGCTGATCGCTGTGCAGTGGTACATGTTTTGTTCTTTAAGTATTTCACACAATTTGTGTGGGATGTTTTACTAGATACATTTCCAATAATTCAGACTGCTGTTCTCTTCTATGTTGTGGGAGTCATTATAAAAAATGCTTTATTGGAGTGTGGGTTGTGGATGGGGGTGGAAGAGCATGTTTGATGGCTTCCTTCAGCCTTTCATACAAAAAATCTTACTGTATACATCAACTTTTTTAAAGAATGATCTTTCCTTCCCCCCTTTGCAGGTAATAAAAAATTGAAAAGTAGCAAGTAGTATTTTTTCCTGTTTCATGATTTTGTGATCCCAGCCTTTATGGCCAGGAAAAGCCATAAAAAAAGCTATTCCCTTTTAAATCATGTGAATTTTTTTAGTTGTTTTGGAGAGTATGATACTAAAACTCTATTGTAGGATAAGTCACTGGAACCTAAAGCAAGCACAGCTGCAACAAACTCAATTGATTCAAAGAATATGCACTGTCCATTTTTGGAGGTAGGATCCTTATGCCCAATTTGACAGATCCACTACAAGTAAACAGTAACTGCATTAGAGTCCAATGATTTTGTTTTAAAAACATAATTTGCCTGTTTCGTATTAATTCTCAATGGCCAAAAGACTTTAGCTTCCAAACTGAGATTCACAGACAAAGCAGTTTTCTTAGTAACCCTTTTTGAAGCTACAGTCATTGCTATAAAAATGTGTTTTCAGGATTGTAATAGAAATTTTGTGAAGCATAATCCTAAGTTTTATAACTGTTATATTTTGAGGAATCTGAGGTTTGATTCACGTTATTTCCTATTCACCTGAACTGTTGATGCCTCTAGTCAAGAAGCAAGAATGCTGTTTCATCTGGAGTATAAAGTTAAAGCCTGTTTACCTACTTGCCTATATGCACAAATCATTTCAAAGTTTCATTCAATTTGCTGTTCTGAGGAACTGTCCTGGTTTCAGTGAGAACAGAAGTAATTATGGTGGTTTTTTTCTTTTTTCTTTTACTTTTTTTTTACTTTTCTTTTTTTTACTTTTAAAAAAAAAATTACTTTTCAGTTCAGTTCTCCTAACTGTACTGTTGGAAGTTAGCAGTGTGTTTTTGCAGTGTTTGCTTCCAGCAGTGATAACACTGCATTTTTAGAGTCACTACCAAGGGTTGGTGTGCAGACTAATGCCTCCACTGGATCCTGTGCACCATATTAAGGGGTGCAGAGAGTAAAAGGTGGCACCTGCAGGCAAGGAATGGACTGGACAGGTGGCCCCAAACTGACCAACAGGGGATTCCATCCCATATAGTTAATATTCAGTGTAAAGCTGAGGGATCATGAGTACTAAGCTCTGCTTTACTTGTCTCAGCTATTCCAACTTCTTCCTCAAGTCTTCCATGGCCAGTATCCAATGAGGACTCAGTCCATTTTGCTTTCAATCCTGATCAGTGTGTTCCTGAATCAAGTTCCAGAATCCAGCTCCTGAACAGAGCTCCCATCTGCCACTGGACCTAATCTTGGACTCCCCCAGTGCCTGCTCCACAGCATCAGTGGTGACAGTGACATATTTGCCATCAGCAGAGGTGTGTCTGTGGGGGTGTGGGTTCATTACAGGTTTTGTATATATTCGTATATACCATTTTTTAAATTTTCATCTTCATAAAAGCTGTTGTGCTTTCCTTTTCTAATTGATAATTCTCCCTTATTTGCTCTCTCTTCACCTTTGGAGAGGGAGGGATGTTATAATTTATGGTGGAATGCTTGGATAAATGCACTCTGCACTGGATAAAAGACTGGCTGGATGGCTAGTGCTAGTGAATGGAGCTAGATCTGGCTGGTGTCTGGTCACAAGTGGAGTTCCCCAGGGTTCAGTTTAGGGGGCTATTCTCTTAATATCTTTATTAATGGTCTGGATGAGGGGATTGAGTGTACCCTCGGTAAATTTGCAGATGACTCCAAGCTAAGTGGGTGTGTTGATCTGCTAGAGGGTAAGGAAGCTCTGCAGCAGGACATACACAGGCCAGATCAGTGG
>JANHGL010005561.1:87438-106305 GCA_024611195.1 Ceyx melanurus | reverse complement strand
CTAGAGCACAAGTCCTGTGAGGAGTGGCTGAGAGAGCTGGGGTTGTTCAGTCTGGAGAAGAGGAGGCTGAGGGGAGACGTTAACGTTCTCTACAACTACCTGAAAAGAGGTTGGAGCAAGGAGTGGGACAGAGCCTCTTCTCCACGGAGACGTGTGACAAGACCAAAGGGAATGGATGCAAGCTGTGCCAGGGGAGGTTTAGGCTGGATATCAAGAAACATTTGTTCACTGAAAAGGTTATCAAACATTGTAATGGTCTGCCCAGGGCTGTGGTGGAGTCGCCATCCCTGGAGGCATCTAAATGTCATGTGGACACGATGCTCAGGGATATGGTTTAGTGGTGAGTTTACAGTGTTGGGTCAAAAGCTGGACTAGATGATCTTGAAGGTCCCTTCCAACCAAAGATGTTCTGTGATTCTGTGATCAGAAAGCATCTGTTATAGGTCTAGCAGTCTGCCCTGACCCTAAACCTTGATAGGAACATTGTGAAAATGAACCTATCACATGAATGACTGTCAAGATTAATGAAAGTTTGGGCATCAAACTGAAACCAGTCAGAAGAATTCAGCCCAAGGAGATGAAACAGTCTCACAACTTGGCATCCTCTTTCCTACAGGTCCACGCCAAAGTGCCAGACCCCTTGGAAACCATTCCTGTCCGTGTGCATGTCTGGGATGCCAGCTCTGCTCACAGGCAGAGAAAAAAAAAGTTGGTTTTTTTTTCTTTTCCTTTTAAAGGGGACTTGCTACCCCTTTACAGTTCTTGAATTACAATAATGACTTCAGTGTTGTGGATATGCCCTAAAATGGAAGGCATTACTCTATCTAAACATTACACGAAAGTTGATGCATTTAAAATAGTAATTATCCCACTCCTTAAATGATTTAACATTTTGCTGACCTTTATACAGTATTAATTAACCTCTCCCATTTTTATGCTGAATGTTCTGGACTTTTCCATTTTCTCTACAACTGAATGATTCCAAAACACTCACCTATGTCTAAAACTTGTTTAATTTGGGATTTTTATGTACCTACCCTGTATTGCAAAAGTAACCTGTGTGATGAAATATTGTTTTCAAACGGAGACTTTGTGAAACATGTATTGAGTAATCTGAATGTATCTTTATCCTTTTGTGTGCTTAACAACCTTACAGCTCTGGATGACAAAAAGAGTTTGCCCTTGGACAGAAATTGAGCAAGACATCAACTAGTCAGAAGGAAAAATAAAAACTTTGTTTATATCTCACAATGAAGAGAGAATGAATATAGAACTTCACAGTCACATTGCTTACTATTAGGGCATAATTTGAAGCCTTTCACTTTTAGACCTGGGTAGATGCTCTAGGGAGATCTGGAAGCAGGAAGCTCACTGCTTGACTAATCTGGATGTCAATGGCACTCTTGCATGTTATCATGCACATGATAAGTGCATGTGTCCCTCGACTTCTGAACAAGTACAGGTGATTCAGTTATGCACCTGTGAATTATTCAGTCTAAGGAGGAAGTCACTTCAGGAATATAAGATTCTAAACCATAAGGAACAACCAGACTGCACCCTTGTTTGGATCTTCAGACACTTTACATGGCTCAGATCTCACCAGATATAATCATAATGTTAATGGAAATCCTTCAGTAGAGGTCACAGCTTAAGCTGTTGTTTCCTAGGGTTAGTTATATCATGATTGAACAATGAACACATATTATTCTCTCATTTTATGTTATTTTTCAAACATTTCGGTTGACTATTTTCAAATGACATTATTACATTCTGTGATCTCAAAAAAAAAAAAAAGGCTTGAAAAGCACAAATGCAGCTGCTTTGCTTTATATTAATGCTGCATGTATGTGAGGATATTCTTGTATCATAAGATCTATCACAGACACTACATCTTGGGCTATTTGGATACTGTTTTCCCTTGTACATCTTTCTTTTCAACAATACAAGGTGACATTAAATGTATTTATATCTTAAGCTCCTAAAAGAATTAAAGTCCTATTTGTATAGAATCTAAAGTAGTGATATCTTGGGTGGCTGCCCAAATACTTAATCCACACAAAAGTGTTATTAATGATGCAGCATCATTGCTAAAGATAGAATGTCAGCTGCAGTCAGTCACTGCATATACTCTAAAGATGGTCTGGCTCAAACTTTTACATATCATAGATTTCTCTAACAAATGTGTCTTGGGTGTCAGCTGTTATACTACTTTCAGACATGTAATAGGAAGTAAGGAGATGGAAACTTGTGGAATCTATCCTTCAATTTCTTCCACTGGAAAGAATATTAAAGAATACTTTAGGAATATTTTGCATGCTCACACTTACAAAATCTTCCCTTTTAATGTTCATTTATATGCTGGTCTTATGTATGTGCTTCATCTGTATTCTGTTCTTCACTATTTGCTAATAATAGCCCTAGATAATTTGTTTTCACCTTCTAAGCTGTTTGTGAATGACTCAAACCCTATTGAGTATTCACTACTCAAATTTTTAGTCCAAGAATGGGTTCAATTCATCAGTTAAACTGCCATTAAACTGTTTCAAATTCCTCCTGTGCTAAGCATGCCACATTGCTCATCATATTTCAAACAGCGCACTCAGTCATGATATGAGAAAGTCTTGAAATGAAGACTCTGCCATTTCCCTTGATAGTCTACTTGAACAAAATGTATACCCTTCATGGTTAAAAATGTGTGCTTTATTTCTTATTTGTACTCTGTGGCTTTATCTTCCAGTTGTTGGTTCTTATTATGGCATCTTGGGCTTGTCTATGTATCTGGTTTAAGTGACTTACCCATGTGTGACATCGCCATTTGTTTAGCTCCTGCATGCTATCAGCTCTTAACAGAGCACTAAGCTCAATTGGATATGGTTTGGGGAGTAAGGCTACAATGAACTGAGATTGTTTCCACCTCTCAATGCTCCCTTTAGCACTGACTCTGGAAGCTCATCTATGAGCTGCATTTGCAGATGGCAGCCGAGACATTCAGAGCAGGGTTGGGCTGGACGCACTCCCATTAAGATAATGGCAGGTTCTCTCATTTAGATTCTCTGCCTTTGTTAAGAAAATGTTTTCAGTCACCTCTAAACACGGAGGTGGAAGTCAAAACGTACAGCTGCTTTGACACTGCCACTTTCAGTCTGGTTGGTGCCTGTGGTGGCACATGGAGCCTGCTGTGTGCAGACACACCTGGGCAGTTTGCAGAGCTTTGCGGTACAAAATGTCACTGCTCCGTTTCCATAACACCGACTGCCATGCACTATGACTCATGCCAGCCTGCTAGACTAAGGGCTTTTAAAAGAGCACTATTGATCTATCACTGTGTTACTGATAAGTGTGAAAGATTTTTTTTAAAGAGGCATGTAGCAAATGTGAAAATAAGCATTTGCTGATCCAGCTGCCTTTGAACCCCCTGATAAGGCACCTCCCATGGAAAGCAGCGAAGTTTTGGTTCCACCCACCCTTGTGCAATACACCTGTTCAGTTGAGGGATTTCAAGGTTTCTGGAAAAAATGTAATTGCTTACAGAGGAAAAATGAAAGAAGGGAAAAGCAAGAAACTTATTTTGAAAAATTTCTATGAATTACATAGGATAATCCAAGGTTAATATGAGAAAATAACGTCAGAAAGTCTTATGGAACATTAAATTATATCCAAATAAAGGTTAGCATTAGGAATCAAATTAATAGATAGGGTAGCTAAGATAGTGCATTGGATTTATACAACACAAATATTATCACCATTATACTTTGGGGAGACTACACAGACATAAACTAAAATATGAATTCTATGCTGAAGAACAAAGTGAACTTCTAACAGAAATAGGTCTCTTGAGTCCCTCTCCATGTTTTTTTTTTCATTGAACATTATTGAATGAAGGTTAAATCACAAGCATAATCTTTGAATAATTTTTATATTTTTGTGATCAGATATTTCACTTTCTATCATTTGCTTAAATGGAAAAGACAAAGCCTTTCTTTTCTGGATTTTTTTTTTTTTTTTTGACAAAGCTTTAGGAAATTAATTGGAAGTAGTTGGAAGCAGTAAGAGACATGGTAGAAGACTAATATCTGTGAGTAGTTCATACTTCTGGATTATTTAAAAATTTTACTTTTAACCTTCTACAAAAGCAATGATATATTACAGAGGGAATCCAAAGCGGGCTGTATGTTAAAGAAGAGATGCAGGGCATCTCTAATGTGCACACAGATAGTTTTGCTGCCCTGAGCAATGGGGTTACATTACATTAAGATGGCACCTGTCCATTGGCTTGTCTTGTTTATTATATCTTTGTTCCTCAGACTGTCAGCTTTTGGTTCAGTTGTTTTGTTTTGGTTTTTTGTTTTCTTTGTTGTTTTTTTTCTTCTTTGTCTCTCTGTTCTGATTATAGCCTGAGCTTCAGCTGTCCCGGACTGTGTCTCCCAAACTTTACATTTATGTCTGAGAGCTGCCATTTCCTCTCACCAGCTGCTTGTCCCACCAAATAGTTCCTATTTATTTCATGCTTGCTACTTTTGTCTATTTATGTATTCATTAATGCATATATCCTAGAAGCAAGGCATAGTAATTTTTAACCTCTTATATCTACAATTTACCTTTTCCTTGGCATTAACAGTATCTGTTTTAATTTTCTTCCATTCAGGAAAAAAAAAAAGGAATGTGGGTTTTTTTTTAAAAAAAACCCTCTGTAGAGCTGTTTCTTTTCTCTGTGGAGTCTTTTGTGGTGTACCTATCTCAGCATGGTACACATTTCAGTGAGCTTCATTTCACCCCCTCACCCACTGTTGTGTAAGCATTGGGAGACAGGGACAGGCATATTTTATAAATTAAGAATAAATCAGTCGGTACATTGAAGCAATTAGTGTGAATGAGTTAAACAGACAAACAGGCAGACAGAATTCACCGTGTTGTTTGCCTTATCCTGTCTCCATAGCCTTAAGTGTAGCACAAGAGCTAAATGAACAGAGTGAAAAATGACCACATTTCATGGGCCAGGTTCCCACCTCAGTGACAGAGTTGTAAATCCAGAATAAGAACATAAAACCTGCCATCCTGTGTGAGCATGAAAGTCCTTTTAGATTAGTCCTGGACAGCAGTGAGCAAAGGTAGAGGCCTAGGACAAGACTAAGAGCTATTTCTCTTGCTGTAGCCTCTGCACTGGAGGCTAATTTAATGGAGACAGTGATTGCAGTCAGTGATAGAGTTTCATAGCTACAAATAGACCTGTCCTCCATGATCTAATCCCTTTCCTGAATCTGTGTGTTTTGGGGCCTCTCATCATCCCAGTACAGTGAACTCTATAACTTCAATATGTTTAAATTGAAAAAGCTTTTGCTTTCAACCAGTTGCCTGATAATTTCTCTGGATGTCCCTTTTTCTGTTGTGAAAAACAGGGCAGTCCTTTTCCTGTTTCCTACTTCTGTGTCATTTGCAATCTTATAGTAACTTCACTGATGCCACTGGAGACCCTTTGACATTGTTGTAAAGCAAGATTTGTTTTTAAGGAATCTAATTCAGAAGTCCAGCTGCTACCTTTATCAGCATCACTATTTGCAGATCCAGATAGCACAAAGCAAGGACACTGTTCCTCAGGTATAGCCAGAACCAAAGGTGCATGCAGGTGTGTAGAATTTGCAGCCTTAAGGGCCTTGAAGATTTCTGCTGTACAGAAGCTGGGAATTAAGTTGTGCCTGATTCCTGTAGTTAATGACTACTGTTGCTCTGGTGGTCTAGGCTTTACAGTCCTTGGAAAGCATGACTATCTATACTGGTCCAGCCCTACATGGTGCTGTAGGTCACCTCCATTCTGGTTAGAATAACCCCACATTTAGGATTCCTCCAGACTGAAGAAGCCTGAGTTTTCCAGTGCATATTCATAGGGCATGTCGAGCATAACCATATTCTGTTGCTCTACCTATTTATGTACACAGTTCTTCATGTATTATCAAGCAGGATTCACAGAGCTCATGTTGACCAGAGCTCTGACCCCAAGGAAACAACCCTGCCTCCAGGAGGATAATCATACATCTTTGGCTGTACCATCAGAGTGCATGTGGCCTGTTAGCTTTGATGTGGCACTTCATAGAATCATAGAAGCATAGAAATGTCTCGTTTGAAAGAGACCTCTAGAGCTCATCTAGTCCAACCCCCCTGCTGAGAACAGGGACATCTGCAACTATGAGCAACCTGCTTGTCAAGCCCCACCTTAAATGACTTCAGGGATGGGGCCTCTACCACCTCCCTGGGCAACCTGTTCCAGAGCTCCACCACTCTCGTAGTAAAGAACTTCTTCCTTATTTCTAATCTAAGTCCACGCCTTTCTAATTTAAAACCATTGCCCCTTGTCCTTTCACTACAGGACTTTGTAAACAGGCCCTCTCCAGTCTTTTTATAGGCTCCCTTTAGGTTCTGGAAGGTGGCTAGAAGGTCTCCCTGGAGCCTTCTCCAGGCTGAACAACCCCAGCTTCCTCAGTCTGTCAAGAAAGAAAGAAAGAAACACCACCACAAAAAAAATAAAAAAATAAAAAAAATAAAAATTGCAGAGTCTTCAAGGATGAAATTTACAGCTTCTAGTTACAGACAATGGAAAGACATCTACCTTTGAGTTTCCAACTTTAAGGATACTTTCAACATCTGATACCTTTTTCAACATGATACCTTTATCATGTCAGTTATCGCAGGCTGTCCAGCATTGCAGAAGAGATCTCCAACAGTCAAAGCCATATGCACTGTCATGATGAGTATGACCTTCCACCAGCAGCAAGAGAACCTCCAGGAAGACCACTGGACTCACCCCTTTGTGTTCACCAACTGATTCAGCATTGCCAGTTGTGATAACTTTCTACTAGCAGCATTCAAGTGGATCCATCCAACAGCTGGGCTTTGTTCCTTCTATTTCAACACTACTTATCACAGTATTTAGAAAGAAGTCCCAGGGATGACTTTGCAGTAACCAGATCATCTCCTCTTCTGTGGTGTTCCTTGGGCTGCTCAGTCTTACCTACCAGATATTTCCTAATTCCTACCCTGATGTAAATATCTGACTATTCTGTATAGCTAAGAAAGGTTTAGGAAAAATCAGTCTCCTGGGTTATATATTGAAGCTGACCTCAGCAGTATAAGCACCCCTCTAACAGCAGGTGATGATAGGAAAGATATGAGTAAGTCTGTGGGTATTCTCAAAAAAAGATGGAAGGGTCCACTGTGGAGTATCTCTTGACAGGCTATAGATGGAGAATTTTGAGGGTGTAAATGTATACAGAAAGATACATACACATCCTCAAATTCACATTGCTCTCTTTTCTCTTAGCAGACCTTTGATTAAGAATATGTCATGCCAGTGTGACTTAACCTGTAGCTCACAGCACTTGTAATATATTCACAGAGATTAGAATTAGATTTATTAGCTGGAAGAAAGCAGAGGCAATATTAGAGAGACACCCATGTCCCATCACTTCTTTGGGACTTGCTTCTCTTTGGAAATCTATTTTGTAAGTTCTTAAATCTAGTTTTCTTTTAAATCACTCAGGGAATCTATTCTGGTACATGGAAGAGAATGAGAAATAATAAAGCAAAAAATACTTCAAAATAATACAACACATGCAAATTTATATATTTTTAATCAATATACTCTTATCCAAATTAAATGAGTTTATTGCCATGGAAAGAGTTAGGATTTGGGGAGTATGTTCTGCCCTCCTCATAGAGAAATTCTTGATGTTGGTGTGAGAATAGGGAGATGAAATGCATGTGTGTATGTGTATGTCTGAGAGACTGTTTTGTCTTTAATTCCTCCTTAACTCCACTAATTCAGTGTCTTCCCCTTTAGCTTTCATCAAAGTGTCTCCAAAGGCTTTGTTGCCTGAGAACAGGGAGGTCAAAAACTCTTTGGTTTAGTGTTTAATACAAACAAATTGAATCAACACACCAGGAAATCCTAATTCCTAGTGAAAAAGTTTCAGAAATCCCTTGCCAGTTTCTTGAGCCCAGGATAACAAAGTGACACAGCTTCATCAGAGACAGTGATTCACAGAGGGGGTTTGAATTTTTGGGGGGATCTGTTAGCCCTAACAAGATAAAAAAATGGAGGTGCAACCCTGGATGTCTTATTAGCTGCCAAAATAATTACATCATGGGCAAAAATTGGAGATGAAAAGCACTTATATAAATCCCTACTCTTAGTCAGTATATGTGTTCTGGAAAAATAAAAGTCTTTATCATCTATCAAAGGTCTCAGTCAAGTTTGATACTTGACAGTTTGACAGCTTCTACCCTTTCAAAATTACTTTGAAAATATGTACTGATGCTGTTATTTTCTCATCCTCTCATTCAATTGTTTTTGTTGTTTAAATGCTTTTACAGAGTATTTTGTCTTGAGTATATTTTGTTCACTTTTAGAGTTTTACGATGAAAGATGTCACAGTTAATGCAGCATTTTCCATGCATTCAGCTTTCTTCAAGGTATTGGTCATTTCTAGCAGTGGACTGCTTGTCTGGCTATGAGTAAACTTAGACATTTATGGAATCAGAATCCATCTGACTGGTAATATTTTTTAAAAAGAAAGAAACAGAAGCAGAGTGCATATATGGCTGTCTCCAGTGGAGAAGGTGGACAGAATATATGAGCTTGCACTAAACCCTGAGGTCAGCAATTCCTCTATTGTGGTTAACCAGAGTGCATTTTTTGTTCTTAAACTAAAGAAAGAAGCTATTGTCAGAATCACATTGTAAGTCAGGAAAAGCTGCAACTGTGGGAAGCAGCGAGAGTCCCAGCTCCCATCAAACTCAAAATCAGGAGAAGACAGGATGCTGGCATCACCTCCCCGAGGCATCCCACCTCTGTGAGCAGTACGACACCCAAGCTCACATGTGGTGGGATGCAGGGGCTGGATGGTGCTTTCTCTCAGAGAGATGTAGGGTGCTGTGGCTCCTTAATGCCATCCACAAGCCATCTGTGCTGTGCACCCCTTGAAATCCTCCCTCAAGCTGTCCTCAGTACCATGTTAGATAATAGGCAAGTGCCCCACGAAGCAGGTAGGAAACCCACAATTTGTGACCCAAAGAAGATACAATTTCTTTATTACATCAGGTCTATTCAAATGTGTTTTCAATGCTCCCTTGAAAATAAAGCACGAGCAATTGTTTATGAGGGGCTAGAAATTAATACAGCTAACAGATAAGGTAATCCCCCTCAACAATTCAATCGTTCAGTTACAGGACCCCCAAAAGTTATTAACTGCCACAGGTTTTGGACATGGTTTGCAACCCATTGCTTTTCCTCTCATTAGAGTAGTGGTTGGGGCATTACTCAGAAAAAAATGGATGGAAACCAGATTTTTAAGAATGAAGTAGGAAAGAGTCTTCTCCTCGGAGAGGGTGACATGGGAATAGCTGTTGACAGGAGCACGAGGCCTCTGTGGAGGAGAAGTGATGAAAGAGAGGGAAAAGAGATGGGGAAAGCTCAACCTCAAAGAAAGCTGTTTTGGCTGTTTCCAAAAGCAGACGTGGGAAATACAGAAGAGAACAGGCAGGTTTGATGTTTCAAGACAAGGGCTGGGGACTCATTGACTGCTACCCTGATTTTCTTGCAAATATCTGAAATTACTGTCCACATAATGATATCTGAATTTGTTTTTCAGGAGGGGAATATCTGATTGCCCTTCCCAACACTTACTCTGAGCATCAGTTGCCGTTGCAGTAAAATATCAGCCATCCTCTTGGCTCCTGTATAAAAAGCAGGAAATGGATTGAAAAAGTAACACTTTATTCTCCAGAACTCCTCTGCTCTTTGGTGGCCATGGGTATTTTGATGCTTTCCTACTTTTCTTTTTTCTTTTGTTGTTTCTTCTCTTTCATGCAGAAATGCCTCTAAATGTATGAAAATATCTGCACATGCTGCTTTAAAGTCTTCTGCTGTATTAAGTTACACTTTTTAGAGCAGTGACTGACAGGTGCCACTGCTTTGCCAGGTGTGGATCTGCACATTGGGAAGACAAGTTGTCAACTGTTTGTGGTAGACATAAAAAAAGGAAGATCAAAACCACCAGAATATTGCAAAAGACAGATATCCCCATGCCATTGTGGTAGAGTAGCAAGTACAAATTCTGGCACACTGTCATTGACCAAGTGTTTCACATTGAAGCATTAACATTAGAACATTTCTTTGCTGTAGTGACTGGATGTCTGCCTTCCTCCTGCCACAGCTGGCCAGTAGTGCTATCTGACAGACAGGACGTAGAAAACTAACTCTCTACATTCAAATTTGGTCCCCCCAAGGATTACAAATATTATTTTACACAAAAGTTACAGCAAGAGGGCCCAGTTCTGATAGTAATTTTACAGTACAAAGGCCAGAAGGTTGGCAGCACAGAAAGAAAAGGAATTATTTTCATTAGATATGCAAAGAACCAGCATAATAGCTGAAACAAGTCAAATTAATTTTAGGATGGACTTTCAGAGAAAGCTTTCTTAGCAGTGAGGTCCATGAAAATATGAAACAGATGTGTTTTGTATTTGTTGTGTGGCTGATGCCATTCGAAATGTAACTGGACAAAGACTTCAAGTGCGTACTCTAGAAAACAATAATTTGGTGCTGGGATTGAGAAAATGACTTAATAATATGCCTTTTTCCTTGTCTAATTTCTGTGGTTCCATGAGAGATTTACAGTCTCCTCCTGCTAGTCTTACATTCATTGTTTTAAAATCCTGTAGCATAAAATGAATCAGACGGGAGTGCAATTAGGAGTGTGTGCAAGTAATGGCAGTGATGCAACAGCAACTGTCCCTGAAAATGCAGCTTGAAGACAGAAAAGTGAAACAAGGTTTTATAAGAAGCTGTTGGCAAGTTCTTTCTCCCTGCAGTGCAGTCAATGCAGTCAGTACTCTGTCCCTTAAATTCTCTAAATCCTCTATCCTAAATCCATGTTCTTGCAAGCATCCAGACACAAGAAACTTGGCTCCCTTGAGGACATTAATTGACCTGATTGGAACTATTCCTGCATAATGGTATACCCTTTCTGCTGTAAAGCTGGAAGACCTTGTACAGACTTTAACTATACTGCTACAATTAAAGAAATGTGTCCAGTGAGTCATTGGCACAGAACAGCATAGAGCTCAGTTCTAGTAAATCAACTTTTCCCTACAGGAAGAAACTGATTTAGGTGTTTTTACACAGTGCTTAAGAAGTTCCTTTTATTTCCAATTAAATTACAAAAAAACAACAAAACAAAACAAATCCCCCAAAAACCCCAAAACACATGAAAACAAACAAACAATTGAAAACTGTCAAGAAACTTAAATATCAACCCCAGAATCTGAATTTATAGACAATTACTAAAATTGATTTTACCAGTATAAGGAATATATGTGTATTTATATATTGATCCATGAAGTCTAACAGAAACAATATTATGCCAATAATCCACTAGTATACAAAATATATACTAGGAAAAGACCAAGAGTCCCAAACTTGAACCTCTGCACTGCCAATCTTTGAGACGTTTTTGGTAGAAAAGTAGAAGACTTAGCCTGTCTTCTGATTGTCTATGTTTAAGATTATTTAGAACTATTGTATCCACTGATTTTAGCACATGGCCAACATACACTGCCACCCAGATAGCTTTAGCTATCACAGTACTAGAAGCAAGCCTGAAACTTGAGTCTCTCTGCTTGCCCACTTGCAACAGCATCCTATTCACACCCATAGATTCACCACTAAAGCTTTAAAGCTTAATAAGAGGCTTTACTTGAGGGTCTTTGCTCAGTACAAACCATTTCCCATGTAGACAGGGCTATGCCTAATAATGCAAAAGGTGGATTTAGCCACTGCCTTCATGCTTTGTCTTTTTCTGCCAGTCACATACTGTCCTGTCCTTGCTAGGGGAGAGAGGAGTTTTGCAATTAGGGCTGAGAGGCACTGATGATAAATAAAGCAAAGTCAAAATGATATTTTTTTTCACACTTTGCAAGTATGAGTCTTACCTATTGGAGCTGGAACAATAAAATAAAAGATATTCTTACAGTCACTCACTGCCCTGGGCAACAGCAAGTCAGAAATTACAGTGCTCATCCTGCCAGACCTCCTTTGAAACACAAATTTTTCTTTGTGCAACAGCACAGTTAATAAAATCTTAAGCATTTTCTGCAGAACTCTTGAAGTCATCAAGAAAACTGAAAATTGAGGTCTCTGGACAGAAACAAACCCCCCAACTTGTAAGTGTCACAGCTCTCAAAGCTTCTCTTTTTTATTCTCTCTTAATGACATGTCTTAACCCTAAGGAAGAGGGAGCAGAAGCTTTTACTTTCCAGTTTACTTCAGCCTAAATATTTATTAATTATTTTTAATTTAGATTACTCAAGATGCACTTTTACAATTAAAAAACTCTTATTAGAAAGTCCCACTTCTAGCCAGTTTCCCATGGTAAGTCTGAAATATTTTTTAATCTGCTCCCTTTTCTACTGTTTTAACTGTCCAATAAAAGGCCAAGATAATGAGATTTTTTTACCATATTTATCTGTTCTCACATGAAACAATTGCTGTCAGAAATAATGAATGCTTCATATTTACAAATTCATTTTCAGTTCCTTCCCTCTCCAACCTTTTCTTATTAGAGAAGACACATTCACTTTGCTTATCCATAGAACTGGCTTTTATTTTATAGAATCTGTCCAGATCTACAGCAGGCACATTTTCCAGAACAGTGGTATCAAATAAGATTATTTTTATTTTATGTATTTTTTATATTGTCAGAAGCTTGGTGTAGATATGGTTACACTAGGATGGAAAGTGTTTTTGCCAGCATAACTTATTTCAGTTAGGAACAAGTACTTTCTGTACCAGCAACTTAACCTTTTCCTCTCTTTTCCTCTCCTCTCCTCCCCTCTTGTTTTCTTTTCCATCAGTAGAAGCTGCACCCACACAAGGATGGTTTTCCAGAACAGCTATATTGGTAAACTTTTCCTTATGCTGCCCTGGTCTCCAAAACAACATTGCATAAATAATAGAGGCAGGTGGGAGCAATCATAAGTGAAAAAACTGCAGCTGAGTTCATCCTTCTGTCAGAAGCACCGTGGAGATGTGGTTCTCTCAAGGGTCAGCTATTCCGGGCTGGGTGGAGAAAACTGCGGAAGGAGATGACATACTTTAGCATCACTTAAATCCTGCCTCCTTTGGAAACAACTTTACAGTTCAAGCTGCTTTGAAAAAGAGTAGGGCCATTTTATCTTCTGAGTCAAATTCCCAGGTGCTCAGGACCAGAAGCTAGAGGAGATGAAACAAAAGGAAAAGCTCTCATGGGAGTAGCCAAAGAAGTGGAGTCCTTTTTAGTCAAGCCAGGGAAGTAAAAGAGCTGAGTGTGGGATGCTGGCAGAGGACACAGGAGCTGAGGTGGGTTAGGCCAGGATGGACACACAGCTCTTTGAACATTGTCTCTGTACTAGCTCCCAGTGTGCTTTGGATGAAAATCAAGGTATTGGCTATAATTTAAAAGCCATGGCTGGCTCTATTCCTGGTGGTCTCTAGCACTGCCTCGTCCTCTCTAGCTGTCTTTTACTACAGCTTCACTGATAGTCCCAAAAGCTGGACTCCAGTAAGGAAATAGTACATGCTCTCCTCGGGAGAGGACTTTTTGTCTGGAATGTGTTAGTTTCTGTGGTATAGTAGCATCCAGTTTTAAAATTTTTTATGTCCTGTTATGTGTTCATTTTTCATGTGTTTAAATCATCTATATTGGTCATTGGGATGAATTTTAAAGGGCTGTATCTGTCATAGACAGGCTTGATCTCTGCTTAGAACAACTTTTTTGAACCATGCCAGTTGTTAACAAATGGTTTTTTTCCTGAGATGCTATAAGGCCCCTTGATATTGTGATAAATAAAACAGTCTAACAAAACTAAATAAATATCTATAAGGTACATAACAGATAACCTGAGTTTCTAATGCTAGTCATGACATTTGTAAACTTATTCATTGCTTTACATAAATAAGGTATGTTTAAACTATTTAGATACTGTCCTTCTCTGTATGAAAGAATAGAGAATAGAAAAGAATAAAGAATAGAAAGCAAAATGAATACTAAAAATGACAGAGTAGCTTTATATAAAACAAAAATTGTGACCATTTGTTAATATTTTTTCCTTTATTATTTAAATTAAATGACCAAACTTATGCAAATGTTATTTAGAGGTCTTCCATTATTTTCTGGATTTACAGATACTTTGAATTTTATGATGGTCAACAAAAATCTATACAAGTAATTAATAATGTGCCAGTGTGACATTTCTAACTTTATATGAACGATACTATCTTTACTAAAATGATGCATATTCATCCAGAATGAATTTGAACTATTTGCTGTTAATGCCTAGCACCTGGAAACATTTTTTGAGATGTGTTTCTCCTGCATCCTATTGGATTTATTTTACAGTCTGACAGTGACATTATGGATTGCTTAATCTTTCAATTTTGTAAAGAAAAGTCAAGACTTGCCTTCATCCTAGAACAGTGTTTCTTTTGTCAACAGAGAGTTAATGAATAGAATTGTTTTCAAGGTCAAGGTGGCAAATCAGGCTTATAAAATATCACCTCATGCTTTAGCAGTGACAAAACAAGAATTGCAACTCAAGTTTTTCTTCTTTGTCTTAAAATAATCTGATTTAAAATAATGACAGAACACTCTGACATGCATCATCGGTTTGAAAACTAATTCATATTCTTCCATGCATTAGTGACAAACTTCTGCTATCTAGAAAATAATGTAAAAAAAATTCCTCTGCAACAAATGATAAACTTCTATTCAATATGAGGATCAGTTTAGGTGTTATAACAAAAGGGTCCTGTAATACAAAAAGATTTTATCTTGGTATATCATTTCCTTTCCATCTTCCTGCTGTTTGGTCTCAATAATTGGAATTACTATATCCTTTTAACTCTTTATGATTTCTTTTGAATTTAGAATTGGTTTTCAGTTCAAAATCAAAACTGGTGAGTTATACAACTCCTGGTAAAGCATCAGTTACTGATGACTTCTGTAGATAGTTTAGTTGTTTGGCCAGCAAGACCTTTAAAAGCGTTTTAAAATGGCATCTGAGGATTAAATTGCATGCTGAGAAAGTCTAAGGTTGTTTCCCCTGCCCCCTTTGGGATATTTGATATAATGTTTATCTCAGTAGTATTTCAGATTATGCCTAATAGTAAGTTTAGTAAGGAATGTATTTTTACACTTTAGGGCTGTCCTTCATTACTACACTCACGTGCCAAACTGCCTCAGCACAGCGGCACTTAAACAGCAGTAAGGATTCCAGTACTGCCCCATTAATAATCTGAGGAACCTGAATGGAGAACCCACTTGTGATTTTGCATTTTTTTTTCCTAGCTACTGGTTCCAGACAAGTCTGAATTTGTTGTTTGGGTTTTATTTTTCCCCAGCCTTGACCATGTAACACTTCTACTTACACCCTCCAGAGCACACACAGATGATGTCATATTTTGATGCCTGAACATTTAGGAAAGGAAGGTTTCACTTATGCCAGTAAATTGGAGAATCAGTCGTTTTAAGTTGCTTTGTTGTTTTATAAGCCACATTCGCCAATGTGTAGGATGATTCATTTATTGCATGGTGATGTAGCAATACAAGCTAAAGACTGGAATTACCCTGATAGCTACACAGTAAGAAAAGTTGAAGAAGTGAAGGAGATCACATTGAGGTCAAAAGCTTATGAATTGGAAAATAAAAAAAAAAAATAAATCAGGAAAAGAGTGAGGCAAAATTAAATTTTACAAAAATTAAAGTTAGAAAATGCATGTGGCTTTTAGAAATGCATGTAGCACTTTCAGGCCTCTTTCCTGTGTTACTATCTTTCATCAAAAACCTTCTGACTCCAGAAAAACTCCTGACTGAAGCCCCTTGATTGCTACACTGTGTAGGAAAAAGAGTCTGCATTTTGTTAAAAAACAACTGAAACTTTGAAGAGCTTTAAATAACATTCTTCAAGCCATAATTTTTACCTAGGAGTTAATGGAGACTCATCACTTTCTTCTCCTTTATGGTAAAGCTGATGGTATAGATAAATCATATGCACTTGAAGTGCACCATATAGTTTTGTCCAGTCTGCTCTTTGCATAATATACTAAAATGAATCTGAGAAAAATGGCAAAAAAAAACAAACCACCTTTGAGTGGTCTGGGACAAATCTGGTCACCTGCCATCTTTCAGCTAAGTTTAGATTACAATAAGGATTTCAGAGTACAAGTTACTATGTATAGCAAGGGATAAATACTTCAGAATGGTAACTAAATCCTGCATTTTGGAATTATCGCTGTGACCAACTGCCCATGAAATGCTTTTCATTTTAATGTATAGTGTGTCTGCATATAATTCTAGATCTGTATTTATATCTGCAGACATATGCTGTTAGATTTCCATCTCCTGTTCAGACAAATTACTTGAGCTGCAGTTGCCAAAGCAAACAAAGCTTTTTTTTCTCAAAAGCACCGAACACATAACACATGACACACTAAATTCTTTCTGGTGTGATAACTTTTAAAATAACAACCTACTAATAGGCTGGCAATATAACAACCTACTATAGATTAGTAAAAATACTAATTTACCAATGTGTAAATAGGCAGCAAAGTTAAAAGCAGAAGAGGAAATAAAAAAGTTATACATTTGTTACTGGCTCCTAATCGAAGCAGCTGTTTGGGGAGTACTTAGAGAGAGCAAGAGACACGTGTGCATGTTCTGTCATAAGTCACTACATTTTCCTGCACCCCAGATTAGACCAGAAGATGTCATTACTCACCTCAGATTGGTTAGTGGCAGACCCAGCTAGAAAGTTTTCTGTAAATCACTGGAGGTTAGTGTCTTGCAGTCTGAGGATGACTGGGGGCTGCTTTGTTGGTTTTATTCATTTTGCTGTGGTTTGCTTATTGGAGTTGGGATTGCAGAAGCTGAGTCTCACTCGACTAATAAATTACTAGTTTCATCAGGAATGTATCAAGTTCAGAGATTAATTACAAGGCAGGGAATAGCAACAGGCTTATTGATAATACTGCCAATATATCACTAGACAAAGCTCCAGAAAGGTGTGTGCCATATCTCATTGAAATCTTGTGTTCATCTGCTGATTTGATAGCAGGCCTTTTTCAGTGGAGCAGATCTATACATATTTTCCAGCCAAGAGTTATGAGTGGGAGTTTTGCCTGATTTCAACAATTTAGCAATCTCTCTTTTGGCTGATAATGAGGCAGTATGAATATTTTTTTGCAAATATTTGTCTGGCAGGGTCTCATTTATATTCCACTGTACAAAAATGTTTGAGGATAAATTAAGTAGTATTGTCAGCTACACTGTCATAAATGTGCTCCTTCTAGACTTACCAAAGTTTTCAAGAAAAAAGCTTGATCACACCCTGTTTACTTGCATGCCCTTTGACATCTGATAGCTTGTCAACTGCTTGCGTATATCAGAGAGAATTCAGAATGGAAAGTGAGAATTTGTACCCTCCCCAAAAAAAGCAAAAAAAAAAAAAATCAGTCAATCTGTTTCTAGGGTGCAATTTATCTCCATTAACTTTAATGGTGTAAAAATTGGAGATTTGGCTTAGCATAGTTTTCTACGCTCTCTATGATGACAGTAGTAATGCAACATTTTTAATATAGACTAGAGGAACTTATACTTTTCACTGACCTCTGTCACAAATTGTTTCCACTCTTTTACAGCTTATGACTAAACTCAGTACATTTTTTTTCAAAATATTTGTCATAGGTGGTTTCCTATTGAGGAACAACCCAAAGGACAGTACAGTAAATCTCAAAGGCTGTATTTTCTGTAAATGTTACTGGACTCTAAAAAAGAGATTCTTAAGAACTTATAGGCATATAAGGAATTGAGATTTCTGATTTTGGATTGTTTCATTCATTTGGGCAGTAAGGAAGAATGAGACCCTCTGATCCAGCTCAACTGCATGAGGTCCAGTAAAACATCCATTACTAAGAAGGTGTCTTTTGCTTCTAGTAATTCTTTACTTATAGATAATAATAACTGAGTTGAGGTGATCAGTGACAGTATAAAAACTGTATATTCCTCTTCCTTCTGAAGAAACTTGTCCGGACAGCTTTAAATGCTTAAAGTTGTCTTGGACACACTCTAGAGTTTGTTAGTGGAATCTGAGTTGTCCAATACAAAAGAAATCACCCAACTGAAACGATGTGAAACCATTGCATCCTGTATTGTAAGGCAATTTCTCTCTTTTCTGTTAACTGCACCAAGCAAAAAGCAGCAAAACTTTTGCCTTGGCAAGCCTAGATTTTTTTCTATCCTGTTGAAGTGAGGTTGCCCAGATGTGTATATCGAAATTTGCTAACCATTCACAGCTCAAAGTCCAGACAGAGAGCAGTGACAAGTGGTGTCCCTCAGAGGTCTGTCTTGGGGACTCTGTTTTTGAGCATTTTAAAAAATTATTTAGACGGTATTGAGTGAACCAACAGCAAGTTTGCAGATGGCACCAAGTTGAGTCAAATATACCAAAGGGATGGGATGTCATCTGGAGGGACCTGGACAAACTGGAGAGGTGGGCCCAGGTGAACCTCATGAGGCTCAACAAGAGCAAGTGTAGGGTCCTGCAGCTGGGTTGGATCAATCCCCACTATCAATACAGGCTGTGAGATGTGTTAGACAGCAGTTCTGCAGAAAAAGACTTGTGGATGCTGAGAGATGAGAAGCTGGACATGAGCAGCCAGTGTGTGCTTGCAGCCCAGAAGGCAAATTGCATCCTGGGTTGCATCAGAAGAAGTGTGGCCAGCAGCTGGAGAGAGGGGATTCTGCCCCTCTGCTCTGCTCTGCTCACACCTCCCCTGGAGTATTG
>JANHGL010005561.1:64282-77246 GCA_024611195.1 Ceyx melanurus | reverse complement strand
GGAAACACATGAGGAAGTCAGGGCAGGTCCCAGTACAGTCTATGGTGGTGCTGGGAATAACTGTAGACTCCAGTTCGGTCTTTATTTTTCAAGCATTTAACAGATACAGAACACTTACAGAAAAACAACTTACATCTACAGATACAGAAAACAACTTACATTTCCATTTTCTGCCTATGTGGTAACTTACAAGCTGGCTTTACGTCTCTCGATTCCTTAAGAGTCCATCTCTAGCTGTGTGTTTGATGAATTAATTGAAATGCTTTAAACTGCAGGAGTTTAATAAGACATAAATGAATAAAACATAAAAACAGTGTTTCTCTTAAAAAAAACCCCAAATAAATGTATAGACCAATGATCTTTATCACTAGAAGATTTGAATTTCTTTTTCCCTGAATGAACATATAAAATATTCTGTGAAGATTGCTAATCAGACACTGATTCATCCACACATCTTCAGGTTTATTGCCCTTCTCCTGAGCATCACTGCTTAAAAGACAAGGAACTATCTGTATAATATAGATATGATGGATTTGAGATGTCTTTGAAAACTAATTATTTCTCTTGAGCTGTCTGCAAGCACTCCTGCTTTTTGTGCAGTGAACACAGCATATCCATTGCCCAAGTAATAACTAAACTAAATTGAATGAGTGTTGCAGACCTAAACTTTCCTTTTCAGATTCAGTTCAGGACTTCATTAAAGTATATGTGATGCTCAGACTTCTGTAAGTTTGTCAGTATGAGTTGTTCTGTTGCTCAGTGGCAGTAAAACAGAATTGTTTCATTGCACCTGCCAATGTCAGCAATAGGCAACTGTTCTGAGCACGGAATTCAGTTGTAGGTTTAATAACAAGCTCTGCCCTTCAGGTACCAGCTCATTCTCTTCCACCCCTTTTTCAGATACCCTTGCCAGCTTAAAGTCCCCATTATTTGCTTTTGTTGATTCTGATTATGCTGAACATCACTGTAAATGCCAAAATCTGTCATTGTAGTTACCATAGACTGAACTTATTCAAATAAGTTCACAAAGTTCACAGCAGCCTTAAGAACTGTTGGCCCAGCTCCTTCAGATTTCTTGGAAACAAAGCTGTGATAGCTGGGAATGTCAGTCCCCCTCCATTCTCAGAGCTGCTTCCTCAGAAGTCACAGAATAGTAAAAGTTTCAGAGAATAGAATAGTAGGAAGGAATAGAAAATAGAATAGAATAGAAATAGAAAAACAGAACAGAAAAGTTTCAGAGACTTCTTAGTCTTGTGCTTTTAAGTGTGGAGGTGCACAGTACACAGGGGAAACAGTTGTAGACAGAACCCCACAAATCACAGGTGGTTTGGAAAAATTCTTCATTGCTGAAAAACAAAAAGAGAGAAGAGCATTATCTCAAATCACTTATCTCGAATCACACAGTATCATTACCACATTATTCATTAGAAATAATGAAGTAAAACTCTATATAATGTTGAGAAAAAGGAGAGACAGCAACGTCGTGTAGCAACCTAGAAAGAGTATTGTTGTCTAATGACCACAGGGCAAGCCCAGGAACGATGTGTAACACCATGTAGGGTTAACCTACAGTAAATAATTGTCAACTTGTCTTTCTTTCTTATGATCTGGGAACACTTGTATAACTTGTCATTCCAGTGAAGTCATATTGAATTGAGCAAAACTAGTTGAAACCAAATATGCAGAGAAACATATTTGTCATTGCACTTAAGCTGACAGCTGTAGCAATTTTCTCTGAGCAGACACAGCTTGATGACAAAGAGGGAAGCTTGTGTGGATTTCTAATTGCAGAGTTCTGTTGCAAAGGCTACCAATAATGGGCCTCTTCTTTTAAGGAGGATTAGGAAACAATAAAAACCAGGTGGTTTGTTTGGATTTAATATGCATGAATCATTAGCGATTCCTAACAGAATTAAGGAATAAGCTTTTCAGATTTTTCAAGAGGTAGCAGCAACTATTATAAGATTCAGTGTAGGATAAAAGTAGAATGATAATTAAAAATGGGTCACTACATTAAAAAATAGCATAGAGAAAATTCATTAAAATCACTATTACTGATGAGAGGAAGTTTTCATTTTCACCACTTTTTAACTGCTCACTGTGACATTGACAACAGTATTAAAGGTCACTTCATGAGTTAAAAGATTTATTATATTTGTATGATTTCACACAGGAAGCTCACACCATTAAAAACATTGCAAAAGAGTTACTATCCATGCAGGTGCCTTCAGGTCCACAGCAAACACTAGGCAAATCAAATTAACCTGGCATGTGACAAACAAGTACTAACTGACTCAAATGTCTTTGCATTTGCTGTTCTTAGAGTGACTCTGGGCTATTCCCACAGCTCAGACATTGCATGTTAACTGGTCATTCAGTGGTCATTTGTGTACAGCTTAACAGTTACATTAAAATGTTTTTCTGAAAATGTTTGTATTTAAGCAGTACTGAAAGGACAGTGAAAATCCATACCTACTCTGCACTTTACTGTAATCAGAAACCATTTCTAAAGCATAAGGTTAGTTATAATTCAAATATATCTATAGATATTCTCTTTCATAAATAAAAAAAAACCTTTTTTTTTATTAATGCTACCTGTATATTTATTATCTCAGTTCCCTTTAAAATGCAACTATTATGCAGTCCTTTTACTCCTCAGAGCCTACTAGTATTTCTCCTAATCCATTACCAGACATTTGTCTTGCTTTTTTTTCACCTCTAAATTCATCCAGGGATTTAAAGCAATTTCTTTTCTCTCACTCTTTGCTAAAGCTCTCCTGTTTTGACTTCCTCTGAAGGGAAATTGCCATTCCACCTTTTTTTTTTTGGTAAGCTTTTTGCTCAGTTGTCTTGCAGAACCTCAGCCTTGTTGTTTTGACAATGTCAGTGATAGTAATGCACCTGCAAAGTCATTTTTCTCATGTAGTTTTTACATGTTTCTGCTGTCTCCTTTCTCTACCCTTAACTCTCCGATTGTTCCTTTAGGGGGTCTACATCATTCTTTTTCTGTCTCACTGTGCAAACCCAGTATAGCCTCCCTGGGGAAAATCAGCCTATGACACATTTTCAGATCTTGGACCAAAAAGCCTTAACAGGAACACAGACTAAATCCTGCTGCCTTCTTTTTTTTTTTTTTTTTTCTTGTGGTTGGTTGGTTGGTTTGGTTGTTTTGATGTCTGTTTTGTTTTATTTTGATTTTTTGTTTAGCTTTTTTATTTTTCTTGTTGTTGTTCTTGTTTTTGGTTGTTTAGTTTGTTGTTGTTTGTTTGTTTGTTTTTTCAATGGGCATACATACAGCACTCTTGGTATTCTGTAAGAATTACCCATAAAATACTGTCTGGATATGAAGGAGATAAAATGTCACCCGAGGAAGCAGGTATGTAGTCAAGGACTGAAAGGGAATGGATATGTTAACTAAGAAGGTGTTGCTATTATTTAATCAGTTTTAACAATTAAACATCATAGTAATAAAAAATAATCACAATATTTGAAAGTCATTTCTAGAATTCAAGATGATTGGTTCAGATCTTTCATGATGGATGCATTTGTAGTACAAACTGGCAGTGACATAGTAGAATAAGTCTATTAAAAGAAATAAACATGTTTTTGTTAGGCATCATTAGAGTTTTGTTTTGTAATTGTTTTCTTGTACCTTCAGTAAATTAATTTTTTATAAAATCAGTCTGAAAACATTTTTTTTTCCACAAGTATCAAGCTACAGTCGCTCACAGCGAACTGAAAATTTCCAGATAAAAACAAAAGAGAATGAAAGACAACACTAAAATCAAGCTTCAAATTAATAGATCATTAATACAGCATATCCATGTAACATTAGCTTTGCACAACCTGGCATCTTCCAGATGCATCAAACTCACAGAATATTAATCTTCTTTAAGATCTAAATCGAGACAGCAATATATGGCATAATAGCTCTGGTAAATTGTTTCTTGTTCACAGGGTAGTTTCTGGAGTAGTGAGGATTAGTGTCTCGCATCAGACATCAAAGAGGTTGTCACAGACAGAAAAGATAAACTCTGACCCTTGTGAGCTTGTTCACGTCATTTCTACCCATTTAAATTCCAGTTAGGTTGATCAGAAGCAGGAGAGAAAAGCTTTAAATTGCATTATTAACAATAGTTTAAATCTTAGACTGCTGATTAAATCAATTTCTCTCAGATAAAATCATAATAGGCACTGCCTGTATTTGTCTGACAGGAAACATGTCATTGGAAATGCATTGTGTTGCCTTTAATGAGTCTGATTGTCATCTTCCAGCAAGGAGAGCACAAAAGGCACCTGCAGGTCTGGATGAATGGGATCACTTATCGATCAAGCTGTCAGGCCTGACAAGTGTTCAGGAACAACTGAACAAGTACATAAAATCAATGTGATCTTGTACTTACACGGAGGCTCCCCAGATGTCAGCTGATGGAAAATTTTGACTGAATTAGTTAAACACTAAATGCAATTTCTTAAATTGTCTAGCTCACGTTGTTCACGTTTAAAAACAATCAAGTTGGTGAGTAGAATATGTGATTTTGTTTTGAAGAAGGTTAGGTTGTTTTTTGGTTCTTTTTTTATCATTTTGAGCAACTTTATCTCTGTGTAGAACTGCAGCCTACTCATTTTTTTTTTTTCTCCCTAAAGCAAAATTATTTGGTAATAACAAGACAGTTAATATATATATATATACAATAACAGTACAGACGATAGAGTGCCTCATCTTCTCTAAGAAAACTGCATATGTGCATGTGAGCCCTTTGTGGTCCAGATCACCTGCCTGAGAATGGAGAAAGGAAAAAGGAAGGAGAGCAACCCCAGCAAGGTTATAGCAGGAGGAACCCTCTGCTACCTGCATCTCAGCCTGCTTCAGTAGTTGTGGAGGAGGCTGATGAACTCACAGTTGAGCCCTAAGTCTGTGCAAGATTTTGGAACTACTGGGAAGGGAATAAATAGCACTAAATTAGCAGTTCTGTGTCACACCCTGAAGCAGCCTTCTTTACAATGGACAATTGACATGGTCATTTTTAAGTATGATGCAATGCATTTTCAGTTCTAGTCTTTTGTCTACAGTTATCTTTCCTGTTTCCTCTCTGTCACTCCACACCCACATTTCACATCGGATTTCAATTCACATACTACCCTTTCCTCACTCCATTATTCTCCCCAGGGAGTCACTTTCTCCTTACTACCTTCCACTTCCATATTCTTTCTTCAATTGTTTACCTTATTTGTAATCCCTAATCTCACATAGGAATAAAACTAATCTAATTCCAGCCTATGACAAAAAAATGGCTTATTCAATTCAAATGTATTTCTACTGTTTTTCATACACATTTTTTCTTCACAGATGGGTAGAACTCATTCTTGGGCTTGAAATGTGTTACCAAGTTTGAAAGGCACAATTTTTAATTATTATTATTATTGTTTTAAATCTTCAATTTTTTATCAATGCATCAATCATTTCTACACTTATGTTGTACAAGCTTGTTCTGCTGTTGTGCCTTTGGAATCAGATTAGTTCTTAGTCACTTTCAGTGAAGTGAATCAGTTAAAACTTCATCGTCGACTGCCCCTGGCTGAATGACAGGTATCTATCAAAGCTGGTCTATCACTTCCCCCTTGGCTGGACAGGGGAAAGAAAATATAATAAAAGGCTTGTGTGTTTAGATAAGGACATGGAGAGATCATTCAGCAATTACCATCATGACCAAAACAGACTCAACTTGGTGAAGTTATTTATTACCAGCCACATCAGAATATGATAATGAGAAATAAAAACTAAAAAACTATCTTCCCCCCACCCCTTCCTTCTTAACAAGCTTAACTCTATTCCCAATGTTCTCTACCTCCTTTCCCTTGAACAGAGCAGAGGGACAGGGAAAAAAACATTGTGGTAAGTTTATCACATGTTGTCTCTGTTGTTCCTTCCTCCTCACACTCTTCTGTTCCAGTGTGGGGTCCTCCATGGGCTTTTCTAACTTGACTCCTTCCCAAACTGCTCCATCATGGGTCCCTTTCACTGGGTTCAGTCCTTCAGGAACAGACTGCTCTAGGGTGGGTTCTAGTGTGACCATGGAGTCATCAGTCATGCCAGTAGTTCTGCTCCACTGTGGGCTTCTCTCTCCATGGGTCCACAGGCCTGCCAGGAACCTGCTCCAACATGGGGTTCTCATGGGGTCACAGCCTCCTTTGGGCACCCTTCTGCTTTGATGTTGGGTACTCCATAGGCTGCAGGTGGATATTTTCTACACTGTTAACCTCCATGACCTGCAGGAGGATAGCCTGCCTCCCATGTGTTCCACCATAGGCCACAGGGGAATCTCCACTCTGGTGACTGGAGCACCTCCTCCCCCTCCTTCTTCACTGACCCTGGTGTCTGTAGAGTTGTTTCACATATTCTCACACCTTCCTCCATCTGCTTTTGCACAGAAGCTTTTTTCCCTTCTTAAATATGTTACCCCCGATGTGTATACCATAATTGCTGATGGGTTCATCTTTGGCCAGCAGTGGGTCCTACATCTGGCTGGCACTGGCTCTATCAGACATAGTGGAAGCTTCTAACAGCTTCTCACAGAATCTATCCCTGTAGCACTCCTGGTACCAAAACCTTGCTCTATGAACCCAATACACTGTAACAGCACAAACACCACAATAGGCAAGTTGACTATAACTGAACAAAACAAAATTTTAGTATCCATTTCTGTTTCAGATGGGGAAATAAGCACACTCCTAGGGGAAATCTCTTTTTAGATCACATTCTGGTTGCAAAGTCCCTCCCTGGAAGCCTCCTGGATTAGCTCCTCTTTGTCCTATATGTGAAACAGAAGTCCAGATCTTCAAGTCTCACACTGTAAAATCAGGAACCCTTAAATTCTGTTCTCTTCATGCAGGAACATGGCTTATGCTCTGATTCAGGGAGGAATCTTCATAGATATAATGCTGAAGTTGTCCCAGGTTCTATTGTCTAAATTTTAGAAGATAACACAGTATTTCACAGAAAGATATGTGTCTAAAGACTGAATATATAATAGTAAATGTTTGAAATTTAGACTGGGTTGATAAATATACAACTGTGATTTAAACTTTTCAAAGTAATTTGGAGGGTTCAGAAGATGTTCTTGGCAATGATAACACTGTGACTGTAAAGTTCTTATCTGATGATTAATGAGAACTCTAAATTAAAATCCTTAATTACATGTACTTAGTACAAAAGGTAGCTGAATGCACAGTAGAAGTAGTTGGTGGGGGAGGAAGAGAAATCTCTAAGGATGCTTGCATGAACTTACAGGCAATTATTTAGAATCAGAATGTTCCAGGGCACATTAATTCACAGATGTTACTGGAAATAGTAATAAGAGTTACAGATGAATCTTCCACAGACAGCACATTTCCCTTAAATTAGTGACAATTTGCTTCTTTGGCAATGAGATTTTCTTTTTTAGGTTGCCATGACCAATATAAAAAGCAGCTTCTAACTGCAGATGCATAGCCAGGTTTCTGATGAAATGTGTGCAGCCTAAGGTTAGCACAAAGGAAAACACTTGTCATCAGTGTTGTTGATTTGCTGAAGTATAGCATGAGTGCTTTTCTTCCTTCCTTGATGTTTCCTACCCAGTGGTGTCTGTATCTGTAACATCCTCTTCCCCGGTATTGTCTGATTACCACATAATACTTCTTGAGTTCCTGTGACTTCTTAACCTGTAATGAGTCTTCTCTAATCTAAACTATTATTGTTTTGAAGTTGAAGTGATAAATGAATCCAAACCAAGAAGTAATTAATAGCTTTTTACTTATTTCATCTTTGTTAGCATCTCAGAGAACAAGGCAACAAGGTTTGTACAGAAGCAGAAAGCTCTTGCCCCCAAATCTAGTCTTTGCATTTCCACACAGTGCATTACCTTCACTCTCCCTCACCCTACCTGTGTCTAAAGACATAACATTTATTTTCATCATTTTTCCTTCAATAATTCTATTAAATGTTGGGACAAGAAATGGAGCACAGCAGCTCTGAAAGGCAATGACCTCTCTGCCCCAGTTTTACATGCAGTCTTACAAGGCAGTACATAAAGTAGCATCACGCCATAATCTCCTGTCTAGTTGGCAAATGCTTCTCCCTCCTGTGGCATACAGCTATAAATTGGGGAATGGCTGTGCTCTTTATTTCCTCTCAGTAGGCAAAAGTAAATCAAACTCAGCAGGTATTTCACCCGCCTTCATATGACCCCAAAAGTTGCATCTGTTAATAGCCTTAACCACTCTGAATCCTTTTAATGTGGCTGAATAAAAATTGGGAAATAATTTAATTTTCATAGACCGAAATTACGAGGTACCAAGATTAGCAACATGTCCCCTGAAAGGCTGATTTCTTACAAGTTAGGGTTTTCATTTTAACAGTAAAATCCTGTTCATTATGACTTTGAAATTCCACTGTTAAAATGCTTTATATTCCAAATAATTTGTAAATTATTTTTTAATGCATTCTAATAATTTAAGATTCCAGTAGTTATGTATAGGAATCGGACCTTATAACTTTACAGAATATGAGCTACCATTTGTATTTTAAAAACATCATTTGCTTATCAAGCCAGTTTCAAACTAAATTTAAAAATAGACTCTAGCAGACACTCATATAGATTGCAAGTTCCTACATGCTTTAAAATATATGAATAATGACATGATCCAGGGAACTTTGGAACCATATCAATCATTTTGCATTTGGCATTGCATACCACCTGAATAATGAGAGCAAATTTCAAAAATTTTTGAAACTTGTTTTGGTAAATAGTCACATGAGTTCATTGTATTGTTCACCAGGCAGATGGAAAGCTAGCAATGTCTCAGAATTAAAAAAAAAGAAAAAATATTGTATTGAATCTTAGCTTATATTTTACTTTGTTTGTTTTGCTACTTTGACATATTCTGATATATCAGGAGGCTGAGTATTTTTCTAAAGAGCAACTTAAATTATATATAGAACTATATCCTTTTTTGTTGGGCTGCCCTGGGGGAATTGAAAGCAGAATGTTATATCTACTGGCGGAAAGGGCAGATTTTAATATGTGCAGCTTCATTGTTTGTTAGATTGCAAAAAGACTCTGTAGCCAACTAAGTTAATGTATGTGAACATTGTTCTCTTTCAACATTCTCCAAAGACTTCCATTTGCATCAGGTCAATGTTTCTAAAAATTTGCTCCAGTATAAATCTGTTTAAGAAAAAAAAGGAAGGGTTGGAGCCAGCACAGTTAATATTCCTATTGATAAATAGTGATCCACATGCTGCAAATAACTCATCAGCAAATAACAGCAGTGTGAGAATTTATATCATTAAATATCTTGTACATAAAGAAATGTTTGCATATCACTTCATAGCCCAAAAATGATAAAAATAATACAATACCAGAGACTACCTCTGAGCAAATCCATCACAGTCTTTATTTTCTGCTGTACTTTATATGGCCATTTAGACCCATGTGAGACAGCTGTTTCAGCCTTTTAACACCTTTGTGTAATAACCTTTGTGTGAGTGTAAATGTTCTGTGCAGGCCAGAAGACACTTGATTATTAGCTTTTGAAGCAGAGCCTCCACCTCTCTCAAGCCAGATGAGCGCTCACAGATAACAGGAGACTGACTGAAAAGAAGCACCATGCTGTCTGTAACTGCCTGTGGAGAGGGAAGGGTAAGGCCTCTTGTGTAAGGATTCTGCATCACCTCCTTACTGTTTTAGGCCTTCCAGAGCTACAAACAACTGCCTTCTCTGACATCTTTTGTCTTGATGTTATCCCAGAGTATTTGCATACTCAAGCTCTTAAAAATATTGATTTAATTATGTTACTGCTACATAAGTGGAGACAATACACTTCCCATGACAATGGCTTCTGAGAGACCTTTGGCCCTCTAGTGAGTAAGTGAATGATCATTTCAGTGGAGGTGTACGTGCAACTATAAATTTTTTAAGTAGCTAAAAATAGTGGACTCACAGAACCATGTGGGTTTGAAGGGTTATCCAGAGGTAATCCACTCCAGCCTCTGCTCTGAGCAGGTCCATTAAGATCAGGTTGCCCAGTCAATCATTATCTCCAAGGATAGAGTTTTCACAACCCCTCTAGTCAAGCTGCTGTAGTGTTTGTCCACCTTCAAGCTAAATAAACATCCTTCTTATATTGAATCAGAAATTCCCATGTTCCATCTTTTTCTTATTTCATCTCTCTACGGTGCACCTCCATGCTCTTTAAGCTCACCCAACAGGTGGCTGTACATAGCTGCAAGATCCCCCATCAATCATAAAATCATAGGACTAAAGAAATATCATCGCCTCAACATTCTATACACCAGCTCCCCTGACCAGCTTGATGATCTTTGCTGAGCTAGCATCAGTATAGCTAGATCTACTTTTACTGGGGATCTCCAGGATGGACACAGAATTCAGATGTGGTATCACAGATGTTGAATAGAGGTGAATAATTTCTTCCCTAAAATTGCAGATGATACTCCTGCTAACAGAGGGTATGGGATGTGGCAGCCCACCTTTAATGCAAGCACTCACTGATGCTCATCTTGATGATGACAAGGATCTCCAGATATGCAGAGAGATCTACATTTACATATGTCAAGGGTCAGTAGGCCAGTATCAAATCTGACTAAACTCTATCTGTCCTTGAAGTGAATGTCAGAGTTGTCTGGAAAGACTCATACTGAGGCTGAGTCATACACACATGTCCAAGCAGACCCTCTTGGGTAGCATGAATTTTCTTCTTGAGCAACTTTTTATCTTTCTGAGATATAAAGATGTATTTCCAAAGATCATTCTCCACTTTTTGATGTTGTCATATAAAAGTTAATACATGGATTTATTGGTAAGAATCACTCTTTGTCAGTTTCCCAAATAGATAGAGATCCTTTTTCCTTAGACATATCCTTTTTTTTTTTTTCCTGTTAATGTAAAGTAGGTATAGCACAAAAATGATAATTGAATCAAGTGAATAGGCAGTTCTACAAGACACTGTATTTTTAAGAAGAGATCGATATTAGATTTTTTTTTTTTAATTCAGAGTCCTTTCTCTTTTCCTGAAAATAAGTTACCTACCTTCTCCACATAAAATTAATTTTTACAGCCAAATTATAAACCTTGAAAGCAAGGTGTTAATAGAAGTGCTGTCTGACCTTTAACTAGAGGCAGAACAAATGACTTATCTGTAATCATCAGAAAGATTTAAAAGCTCCTCAGATACACATGCAAGTGATTTATTTTTGATACGTACTAATTAGAAATGAAATTAATAGATTCAAAATTATTAGACTTATACTAGCAGAATTTTTGTTTTAATTATCAACTACAATAACAATTTGTTTAACATCATATTGTGACCAGTGTTTTGACTAGGGTATAATTAAAATATTACAAAAGACATAGATTCCTACTGACCTTTTATTATCTCTACACTTTCTTTCACATTAATACCTTTACATAGACTGATTCTCTTTCCCCTATTTCATTTTCATTGATTTGAGAAAATAACCAAACTTTTATTAACAAACTTTTATTAACAAAAAGTAAAAACTGAACCCTTTGAGTTCAGGCTTCATGATTCAGATCCAATACACAAACAGCCCCAGAATCAAAGATATTCATATTTAAGGTATGTGAATGGGATTAATCTTTGTCTTAGTAGACATTTAATTTGGAGGACAGTTTGTGTAATTTATCATATCTGTGCTGTTCTCAATAGAGTTCTAATGAATTACCTCAAATGGAATAACTTAAAAGTCTCTCACTAACATCACAGCACCTAGCTTTCACCTTTCTGGGTCTTCAATTTAGATGAGCTAAATTATTAAGGTTTGTAACCCTAAGCTATCTGTATATGTCCAGGTCCTGCTCCTACAGTCCCTTTTATAGTCAATGAAGAAAAAATAACTATTAAAGAAACAAGGAAATTTTACAGTGTGATTCATCTCACCTAGTTTAGATTCATACTTCAGGATGAAAATAATTGCACCCTAAAAATGTCAATTGTCCGCAGTAACCATTAAGGGAAGTTTTATTATTAGTTTATATTTACATTTCTACAATCCATATATGCTGGATCAGGTAAATTTCAAATTTCTCCTTAGGTGCCTGTAAATTATTTGCAGTATAAACTTAGGGCATTTATTTTCAAATAAATGTCAACGGCCAGATTTTCAAAGGTATATCAATCTATCAAAATAGTATTGTATTCCACCTACCACTAAAACACAGTTAAAGAGACATAAAGACAGTGGTTGTCAACAGTTACATATATAAACCCAAGGTTTGTGCAATTTACTACAGAAGGAAATAAGATAAAAAAATACCTTTTTTTAGTTTCAACCTCTCTCACAGCCTAGTGTAAGGGGTAAGACGTAAGCACAATGACAAGTCAACAATTATGTAATATGGTAGAGTAGTCCAAAACTCAATCTGGCCTTCATTTAGAGTTCAAAATTAAATATGACTCATTTCCATTGACAAGTCAATGACATCAATGATTTTAATAATACTATCTGGTAAATATTAATTCCATATTAAAACAAATGTATTAAGTTGAGGTTTTGAGATACTGTACTGAAACAGAACTGATTTCTAAAAAAAAAAATCTGTTAATCTAATTAAATGATTATACGTAATTATTAATATAATCATTATAATAGAGACTGGCCCACTTGGATGTCTTAGACTCCTAAGAATGATCTACTAGAAAACAACTAAATTGTATCATTTGGTCTCTCAAAATACAGACATGAAGAATTTTCTGTTTTCTAAGTTGAATAACTTTAATTTAGCAATAAACATTCAGATAAATTGTTCTTATACAGCTCTATTCATCTCTGGTTTGTGGGGGAGATGACTTGTGCCTTCAAATAAGAAGTACTTCACACCCTGAAATAAAGTTATAGACTTTATATATATAGTTATATAACTATAGTTATATAGTATCTTTT
>JANHGL010005561.1:25374-36504 GCA_024611195.1 Ceyx melanurus | reverse complement strand
ATAATAAATTTCTGCTGTAGTGGGGTGGCCTGGTCAGTAGCCTTTCAGAACTCCCCTGAATCCGTGTCTTAATGGGACAACAGGCTTAATTCTTTAGTAGCTATAACCATTTTGAGATGCACTAAACACTTTAAAATAACTTGGGATAATTAAACAATAGTGCAGGCTCCACAACAGGAGCTGAAATCCCTGAAACACAGTGGATATCTCCTAACAGCTGAACTGTATGGATGTAATAAGAAACTAGAAGACTAGAGCAGTCTAAGTGGGAGTTTCAAAGCTGTTATCAGACTAAGATATGCATCCAGGTGTTTTTCAAACCACTGATCTGCCCTTATTTTACTTTATTTGTCATGTCAGATGGTTTCCAACTTCTTCAAAATTCACCAATCAAGTAGTTAAAGCTGTTATTTAACATGTTGGTCTTTGTATGTATTTTTTTTTTTACTTCAAATATACACCTCCATCTGGAATGAATTAATTGTTTGTCACACTTTGGGAGATACTGATTTACAGAATGGTATATTTTAAATATTTTTGTTGTTGTTGTGAACTTCAAAAACAATGATGTGCATCCCTGCCTTGGTGCAATGAGTCATCAGAGTGGCTGGAGGAGTGAAATGATTACTTTGAAAAGTGTATTTTTAAATACAGGAGGAAATAACTTTCATTATCATCAGATTGGCAAAGTACTCAAAGGTAATAGCTCCATCAGATTATTTTTTTCCTAGTCCTTATGTCAGAAAATTTTAAAAAAACCCACTCTTTTTCCAAAACATTTTTCACAGCAGTGGAAAGTTAAATGGAATGGTAAGATGCAGACACTGTCAAAATAAAATAAGCACTGAAGAAAATAACAGGTGGATAAAAAGAGCAGGAATGAAAAAAATCCCTCAGGATATATTCACTTCTAATAGTGCTGTTTTTAAGATTCTTTTGGACCAGAAACACAAATAAACCCATTCAAATTATTCTGCTTCATATAAAAAAAAAAAAAAAAAAAAAAATAATTTTTTTCTGATAAAATCTGCACACTTATAATTCTAGGTAATGTGCTGGGTGTAGTTCAAGTGTCCAATCAAGAACAGAAACATTTTTACCATTGTATTTGGTGTAAGACCTAGAAATATATTGTCAAGGACTACCCTTGTATTGTATTTCCATCTGCATTCCACTGTTTTGAATATCAGTGTCTGCGGCTATTTCTGGCTATGAACTCTACTAAAAAAGAGATGAAATTCTGTGTTCAGGCAGGCCAGCAAACAGCAAAAGAGCCCAATATTAATGTATCACTGCCTGCACAGTAATAACAGGACCTGTATATCCAACAGCTCAAATTCAATATAACCTAGGTACAGTAGACTTTGTATAGAGAGTATATGCAAATTGCATTTTAAACTTGTCAGTAGGAATACAGAACATTCACTTATCTAATAAACACATTCTAGAGGTCATATTTGTCATATACAACCTCACAGCTTTTGCAGCTAGACTGAGTGACTGTAGATCTTTTGAATCAGGTATATTTTTAAATCATGTCTATCTGTAATCTAACTTGACTGAGTAGAACTTTTGTTGTCTGTGTGTAATGCATCCTTACTCAGCGTAGTTTTAGCAGCCCTGCAGTAGACAACAGTTCCTCTCCTAATTTTCATGCCTAATTTTTATGACTGTTAATCCCAAACCTCTACTTGCAGCCAGCCTTCTCAGAGAAGCTGGAGCAGGGGATCCCAGGAACAGAACAAGCCAAATCCTCTGGTTTAATTCATTGCTTCATTTAGCAGCTACCATCTGCCAAGGTCTGGCCAGAACTGGGGTGGTCCCCAGGCAAGATATGCCAAAGTAGTGACAAAAATCTGAATTATGCATCCATTGGTTTCTTGAGGGAAAAAAACCTACTTCATATAAACTTAAAAAAACTAGAATTCCTCTGGCTCTTTCTATGTGGACAAGGATGCAGACATTGGGAAGTTTGACAGTGTTGTGTTGGCATCTCATTTAAGCTGTTTGATCTAGGAAGAAACCTTACATTTCCAAAACTATTTCATCCATATCTTCCTTACACGTGGCCTAAAATGAAAATTTGCTTTAGATCCCTATAATATACTGACCCTTGCAAAAAAAAAAAAGAAAAATTGCCATATTCACCGTGGACTCTCCTGGCTGCCCAAGTCCTTGCTGGACCAAGGCAGGAAGAAGAGTACCACACCATGTCCCTGCAGAAGGCAGATACCATTCCAGAGCACTGTGGTCATCCTAGCAATTCCCATCTTCCTCATCGTAGACTTATCCCTGTGTATTACATGTAGTGTTGGTTCTTTTACAGTGTAAGACAAATTAATGCAATGCACATATTATCACACATTATTAATATCATTACATATATTATAATGTATTATAATAATATAATAATATTATTATTATTAAGGCATAATCTAAATATGAATATGAGTCTGGAGACCTCTGGAGGGAATAAGCATAAGTTGTCCCTGTCTTGTATGTATTTTTCTCAGTCACACCTAATTCCTTGCTTTTGATATATTTCTCTTCACTTTAACTGGCCCAGCTGAGGTTTGAAAGGGCTGCTCCTCTGACAGTCACACTTCAATCTCCAAAAAACTATCCCTGCTTTCAATTTCTGTACTTGTGCACATGCATTCTATTCTCCATAGAAGCCTGGTTTAAATATGCTGTTCACACTACCTAAAGAAATATTTCTATATTTTCCGGAGTACTTAATTTTCATGACATTTTAACTTAATTACAAAACAAAACAGGGCCATGTACAACCATCACACAGACCAGTATATATCAAACTTCCCACCCAAGCAGAATATTGTAAAGCCTTTGATTTACTGTATTGTTACCAGTGAAATGAATCAATACCTACTAATAACATTTACAGCAGGAGAAATAATATGACTCAAGTGTGTTTTGGCTTAAGCAGACTAAATTGTTTCCTCTATCACTCAACACTCAGGTTCAGTATCTCAGGGTTGATGAGGTTTAGTTTTTCTGTGAATATGAAACCCAGCAGCCATAGCTCTGCGTGTGTTACTGAACACAACCACTGCTGTTGCTGTGACAGCAACTGTGTCCTACAAATTCTATGGGGCAAAACTGCAGGTGAACTGTACCTCTGAGGGTGCTGGACATCACCTGACTAGTGAGATAGACAAAATAGACCTTTACAAGAGGAAGACTGACACTTTTAGGATATTACACTTAAGTAATGTATCATGTGCTGGATTGTCTGACTCTTTAAAACTTTTTAAGCATCTGAGTAACACAAAATATATTTTCTAAATACATGTTTAATTATTCAAAGGACAAATAGCAAGGCTACAAAATATGAGATGGTTGTTGTATGGCTATTGAGTTCTGAAATAACTAAACAGTTAATATTCCAAGCACAGATTCTTGGTGGAGTGGTTCCTGGTCACAACATTTCAACCCGTTTTCCTGCTTTATCTTTAAACCAGATAAACTAACTTTTCCAAATAAGCATCAACTCAGCTGCTCTTTTTCATTCTCCTCACAAAATCAAACATTGCTTTTGCTTTTCTCATCATCCCTTGGGGTATTTGTATCAGCTCATCTCTCTTTTACCAAAGGCAGAAACTTTGAGATCTTCCTTGACCTTCTGGAAACCTTGGCCTGCTCTAGGGCTTTCCATGCTGTTTCAGCCTGGGTTTTTTATTTTGTTTGCCAGGTTGCCTGTTCCTACAGCCATGTTGGGTACCTTCAGGTGCTCCTTTCTCTCTCCTGGGCAATGTGCCTTCCTCTTTGATTCTTTTGAGGGCAGCTGCTGTTCTTACCTGCAACTTTACTGTGATAACCAAGTTTTGGTATATTAGACATGAGAAATCTATATTATTGTTTTATTTTTGTGCATTGCTTAAAATGTCCTGTAAAATAAAGCTGATTGACAGGAATATACAGTCAGGTTGATTTTACCTTTATTGTATATTTTTTGTACATCTGTAAATCTGTTCTATATATAGGTTGGCGCCTTTTTTTTTCTTGAAAGATAATGACCTTTCTTTTTCCTTTTTCTGTCTTCTTTTTTTCAATTATTTCACTAATCATGGAATAATTCATCTACCTTTTCACTCAAACTGCCTTCTTGGTTTCCCCTTCTGTTCCTCATGAGAACACACATGAGAGAAGAAATAGATCTGGCCTACAGTCCAGCTCTGCTGAGACATACCCTCCCATGGGACAAAACACTCTGATGTTTCACTCTTCCCCTTCAATGCTTCGCCTACAGAAATAAGCTGTAGTGACAGGTGTCACACCACTTACCACTGACTGCATTCTCTTTCCTCATGCTTCTTTCCAAGAGGTGAGAGCACAGAGATGACCACAGCAGGCCAGTTGGATATTCACGCATAAAAGTTCATACATGATTGTGGGTTTTTTTCACAACACATATTCTGAGATGTGAGATATTTATAACATCTGAAAGTAATAATTACCTTCTACCTCTTTCTTTAAGAAAAATGCAATAGCAGCTCCAATAAAATGTTCCTGACAGAAGATGCTGTTCCTAATTATTTTTAGATCTCTATCTTTCTTTCTTTAATTTATTCTACCACATATAGGCTCTCCCCACAAAGCATCTCTTCAAGGACTTTTAGTCCATGAGACTGTGGAGATAAAAACTACTTGTTTCCCTTCATAATTTTGCCAGAAAGTGGCAAATTTCAGTCTTGTCTATATCTGGATGTGTTTTTGCTAGTCACATTTTATCTGCCCAATGATCTGCCAGTATTTCGTAGCTTTTTTCTGTACTGTATATTCGCTATAATATTACAGAACATTTACAGTTCATCATGTCTGGTTTTGTAATTAAATTATTATACCACTAGTATGTTTAAATAGGTCTTTGCTTGCTTATACCTTTAGATAATTCAGCTGAAAGGATTAACTATTTGTCAATTTCTAGGAAATAATTCTTTTTATAAAGCTTGGGAAAACAGCTTATTTTGAATAAAAGAAAAGAAAACCCCCAGTTTCCTCTGTTATATTTAGGTAGCAATTTTAAAAGGCATAGAATGGGTTTGAAATGTGAAGCTGATCAGAATGAAGAGATATGTGTTTTCTCTTTTTTTCTGAACATGTAAGATTGGGTTTCATTTAATGTTAGAAGCTTTTTAAAATTTGCAACAGTGATTATGAAAAGACATGCTCCCTTCAAGTGTGTCCAATCAACTCCGTGGAATTTGTCCACTGATTTCCATAGTCTTTGTGATGTGAGCAGATTTATTCAGGTGAGATGTCCTAGGTAAGGGTTTTCAAAGTGAGTGATTTTAGAACTATATTGCAAAACAATAATGAAGTGAGGGTATTTCAAATGAAACCATAATATGAAAAATAAAATAGATTATTTACTTAATCACTCAACATAATGAACTTCCCAACTTGAATGAGCATGGCATTTTCCAAATGCTTAAAACTATACTATAACCTTATCCAACTAATGATAAATCGAGATCTATTCAAAATTTTTCTGAAGTTACAATGAGGCCACATTGGTGGAAGAAAGATCAAATTATACCTTCAATATTTTTCCATGAAATGCTAACCTGAAACAACCTGTGCTTTTCCACCATGCAGAGGATCCTTGTCAACAGTATTTCCTTCATTGGCTTGTGTAGAAAAAGAACCTGTAGTATACTAGATTTGACAAACTTATACAGTGAAGGTATCTGCACCTGAGTGAGGAGCATGGACTGTTTCTATGGCCAGTGGGGAAAAATTTCAAAGTGCATCTCATCTCACAGGAAAGGTATATTACAGATTAAATAAACTACAACCAGAAAGTTTCTCTTTCTGTTCACTTTATGCAGAAGAGATCTGGATGCCTAGCTCAGATATCCACACTGTGTGTATGTGAAGTCAATTAACATTTCATTGCTAATTCAAAAGGTAACATTAGGACCCTCAGATTAGTATTCACTTTTAAGTTTTAACACTTGTTACAGATCTTTATATTATGCATTCTTCAATAATGGCTTAGCTTTTTTCCTTGAAATACTCTTCTTAGTTTCCTTTTATTATTACTGATTTAGTAATTATTTATTATTACTTCATTAGTAACACAAATTCTTAGAAAAACTTTTGAGAACAGTTAGCTGAAAAGATATTATAAAATATATTTTGTATTACTGGTAAGAATTGAGTTTTTGAAATATTAACACAAAAAGTACCAGTTTGCAGAAGAATAAAATAAGGGAATATCTTCTAAAGTAAGAGAAAACTATTAAACATTATCTGTATGAATGATTGAAAACATATCAAAAATATAGAGGAAAACTCCATAATCTATTAATTTCATAAAGATCTTCTAAACAACCTGTCCCTCTTCTTATTATAACTGGAAACAGACACTTGATGTTCTACCACTGCAGCAAAACAATGGATTTTTTTTTTTTCAGGCTATTCACTATCTAAAGGTTGATTGGCTTTTCAAGCTGTACTCAGTCATGGATCCCAGCTCTGAAACATGCCAGTAAATATTAATTCCTTATCTAAACATTTGTCTCGACAAGTCACTTATTCACTTCAAGGGAAATTATTTTAAAACACTGTGTTCCAAAGAAATGTACCTTGAATGTGAGCAGACTTCAGAAGTCTTCTTTTAGTAGAAAATTAAAGGTTTCTACTTGAAAAGTTCATTGGCTCATGCACCATTATAGCAACTGTGTACATTTGTTCCAAAGTTCAACCTACCTAATCCTATTCTGAAAAACAGTTTCTGCACTACTTTAGGGATGAATTAAGACAGGCTGTCCAACATTATTCTTGCTGGAAATTTTATGCCTTGCTTTTTGCATGGAGAAGAACATGTGTTAAAATCAATGGCCCTGCTGAAGTCCATTCAGTAATAGGAGAGCATTCCTGACCTAGGATCCTGGATAATAGAAATCCAACTTTCAAAAAGTTTCAGACACAGCCTGAAGTAAATAGAAGTGGATGCTGTTCCTGAATGTGTGTATGCAAATTAATTCTAGTCTTATAATAGTTACTTCCAGAAATATGGTCCAATTCCTTAACATGCTAAATTCCTGACATAGCTTGAGAATAGTTTGCATGCCAGACCTTTTTTTTTTTCCTGTTTGAAAGAGACTTCAAAGTAAAAATAATGAAACACTTGTGAAGAAATCTTAACAGTACATTAACAGAGTAGATTTTGTAATGTTCCTTTGGTGCACACTTCCAAATGAGAGATTTTTAAAACTTTCAAAAATTCATTCAATTTATTCCAAAGTCTTGCCACCCTCATACTGAAGAATTTCTTCATAAAATCGATCTAAATCTATTCTCCTTCAACTTAAACCCATTTCCCCTTGTCCTATCAGTCAATGCTCTTGTAAAAAGTCCCTCCCCAGCCTTCCTGTGGGTTCCCCTCAGGTATTGGAAGGCAGCTATTAGGTCCCCCTGAAGTCTTTAGCCTGGAGAAGTAGAGACTAAGGGGGGACCTCATCAGTGTCTATCAATATGTTAAGGGTGAGTGTAGGGAGGTGGAGCCAGACTCTGATCAATGTCATCCAATGACAGGACAAGAGGCAATGGGAGTCAAGTGGAGCACAAGAGGTTGAGGGGAAACACAAGGAAGAACTTTTTCCCAGTTGGGATGCCAGAGCTCTGGCAGGGGCTGCCCAGGGAGGTTGTGGAATCTCCTTCTCTGGAGACATTCCAGACCCACCTGGATCTGTTCCTGGGTGACTTGGGCTAGGTGATCCTTCTCTGGCAGGGGGGTTGGACTAGATGATCTTCTAGATCCCTTCCAACCCCTGACACTCTGTGATTCTGTGATTCTCTTTTCTATTGAAAAGAGAAAATACTTTATTTTATCCCATATTTTAAGATTTTTCATTTGATCCTATTTTCATAGGAACTTGAATTGCATTTCTATACATCTGCTGTATTATGGTTTCATTTGGTTTTGGAGGTATAAAAAGGTTGACTTTTATAATTTTTCACTCTTTACATTGCTTCCTCAACTCCGTGATATAGAATAGTTACTAATCAGTTCCTGGTTTTATTCTATTAAACTCTTAGTGCCTAGAATTCTTATGATGTTCATGCATCCAGATTAACTTCACAGTCAATAAATTAATTATATTGTCCAGATCTCATAAATTTAATAGTAATAAACTGTAGCTGAAGCTACTATTCTATTTTAAATACATCTAAGTCTGTTAGTCAATATCTAGTAGATGTCCCAAAGATGTCCTTCCTTATGGTCCTGCCACCCTTTCCTTACTAAAGGAATCTATATTTAACATATTCTCCACCTTTCTTAGATTTCATATCAACACCAAGTCACATGCCACACATGCTCAGTGTCACTATCCCTCTGAGGTTTTCCCTACTACAACTGGAAGTCTTCCCTAACAATTTCAGTATTAAATACAAAACTGCAAAACCTATTAAAGAATCAAAAGTGTCCAATTCTAAAGGTTTGAAAGGACCTTCTTTGTGGTATATACACACATTTTTGGAACTTCACAAAACAGGTAAAACAGAGCACAGCACTTGAGCAATATAAATGCAGGGCAAACACATCTGAAATCCTAATCTGCAGGTCTCAGTTTCACAACCCTTTAGTCTTCAGTGATGTTGCACAAGTGTAATGCAAGGCAGAACATAGCCTTCTGCAATGACTAAATAGCTAAGAGACAAGAAATGTTGTCTGGCCCTTGTATAATTGCTAGCCTCCAAGATCATCAAAGACACTATGTGAAGAGCCTCATAACTGTTTTATTATACTCCTTTTAAGGGTGGGTTTCATTGCATTCATTTTCTGAACCTGTTTTTGAGAACAGCATCTGAAGAGATCTTTACTTCACTACTTCTGATTATGAAATTATTCTAGGAATTCAGGCAGTAAATCAGGATGTCGTTCTCCACTGTACAGGAGAAACCAGATAAAGTCAGTTTAACTCCCTAGGAATCAGTGTTATAGCAGCCAAAAATTTGGCCCAATGTGTTATAATGCCTGGAAAGGACACAAATTTTCCACTTTTACGCATTAAGGATGAATAATTTTTCTTTGTTTTATCATTGCTGCTAAAACAAAGAATAGAGAAGGTATATGCCAGAGGCAAGGGGGACTAGGAGGACTTGAATAATTTTGAATTATTGAAGAGCTCAGTTTAATATGAAAAAAAAATTTCAACAATTTGCAAATGAATGAGCCTTAGAGAAGGGAAAGCCATACTTTTTGTATTAAATCAGTCCATTCATTTAACAGTTGGATGTGTTGATAGCTGAATTACCATCTGCCATATAACCAGATGTTTTCCATCCATGTTTTAATGAATCTTATTTTTCTAATCAACTTTGTACAGAGTAAAAATCTGCTTTTAAGAAGTGCTGCATTTTCCTTACACTGCACTTCTTTAGCCTGTCAAAATTACAGACTATCTTATCAAATTAAAGTGTTTATGTGACTGTGATTCCTTTTATGGTGTGAAATGCACCCTTACTTAAGCAAGGGTTCTCTCCCATCCTTTCAGAAAAGAAGTATTGACACTGCAGGCTTTCCTAGAGCAGGGCAATTCATCTGCAGTATGAGTAAGAGCATGCAGATACTGAAATAATTTGTTTCCGCTATTACCCATGGGCTCTCAAGTAATTATGTGTTTTCCATGACCATTTTATTTGATTCAATAATTACATTCAGAAATGTTGGTTGGATGACCAATACCAGAAGGGATTACATTCAAGTTAACCAACAAAGATTTTGCTAAAGCCATCCGTATGAAATTATAAAGCACTGTGATGTATATGAAGAGTAGAGCAGTAAAATCCTCTGTGCAAGTCCTTTCATTTTTATTTGCTCAGTCACAAAAAAAACCCAACATAGATTTACAAGCAGGAGAGCAAATAAAGTGACATCTGCTCTTATATCTCATGCTGCTCATGCGAACAGTTTACTGTGGGACACTTCATATGTCATTTAGGTCTAGTTCATCACATGAACTTATTGTTATATGAGCACACCAGAACAGAGTTTATTGAAGGACTGACCTGTGAAATGTAACTGGTTTCTTTTTTATTATATACTATATATATATATACTATGGAACACAAGGTTATTTTGATTGTTTGATTGGTTTTAAGAATATAAATCTTGGCAAAGCACTTTTTTTAATTGGTGTTTAATATTTGTAACAGGCAATTGAAAAGTCTTTCTAAATGCCCCAAAGAAGAGAACCAATTATAGGTTTTTACCAGGGAAATATTTTCACAAGAATGCTCAATGCAGTTCATCTGCTTTTTTGATCTGCTTGCACTTCTGCCTCCTTTTTGTTGCATGTGAATGTAATCTCCCAATGTTTAACCTCAAGCACATACTTATACATAGTTATTAATACCAGGCCTCACAATGAATGGCAGCAGCTTGTTATTTTGCAGAACATTCTCTGTGTGGGCACCTCCCACACCCTTTTTTAGGGGAGTGCTGACCATTCAGACGCACCATCAAAACCTGTGTGAATTTTCTCAGCAAAAAGGAAAGGTGATTTTAAGTAGGTAAACATATTGATATAACTAATGTGAGGTTGATGAAAGGTCTTGACCATACTGGTACAAACACACACAGAACCAAGACAAATATATAAAAGGTCAGAAAAATCATGTGCTACTTATACAACTGTTTAGCCTCGTAGTCCTATGCTCAGCTAGACAGGCTTCCCATCAATTTACAGGAAAGAGCATAACATTTTTTTGAGACTCACCAAGATCCATCACAATTCTGCTAATTACTTGCCCCAGTGGCACTTTTTTTTAGCACCAGTGACTTTCCTCATGTAATGTTCAACATCTGAAATGTAAGTATTCATTTTATGTTTTAGTCAGTGGAAGGAAACACAGCAAGATTCATGCTAATGAATCTTGTTCCCTGATAATATTAATGTCTTGTGGCTGGCCACTGGAAGTGACTGGAAGTGACTGGAAGTGGAGGAGACTGAGGGGGGACCTCACAAGTGTCTATCAATATATTAAGGGTGAATGTAGGGAGGATGCAGCCAGACTCTACACACCAAACTGGGAGGAGTGGCTGACACAGCAGCAGGCTGTGCTGCCATCCAGAGACACCTGGACAGACTGGAGAGC
>JANHGL010005561.1:0-14716 GCA_024611195.1 Ceyx melanurus | reverse complement strand
TTAGTTAGAAACTTAAGCTGAAAAGTAAAATCACTGAACAGAATTTACTTGGTTTTCACCCAAACCAGGACACTCTTTTATTCAGATAAACAGGGTTGTACTTGATTTCACTTAAGTTTTTCATATATTAATATTGAGGGGAAAAAAAGGAAAATAAAATAAACGTTAAAAAAGGGGAAAAAAATCTCTTTGGCTAATTTTCCTTTTATTTACATTTCCTGAACTTCTAGAAAGAAAAAAATGCAAGGTTGTATCTGAATAGATGTATACACAGTATATCTTGGAATCAGAAGAATGATTGTTAAATTGACAATCAGGTAAATACAGAAGGCAAAAGTTTATGGAAAATGCATACTTTCACAGCAGTTCATTAGTCATAAGGCAATCATAACCACAAGTGACATGAATAAGAATTGTGTCTATTTAAGTCTAATCTGCAATTCCTGGGGAGAAGGAAGGAGAAGGAGCTGAAATTTTAAGAAGTATCAACAAAAAACAAGGTTCAAAAACTGTGTTGAACCTATTTGTCAATTTGAAAAATTCCATGAGCCAGAAACATTAGATGGGAAGCTAGTGACCTTAGTTGCTTTTAACAGAACTGGGTATGAAATAACTGTATCTCACAGCCAAGCAAGAAGTGTATTATGAGACAGAAACATACAGCTGTGCTCAGAATTCCTGTAAAAATAGCTGGACAATATCACACATGACAAACAGAATTATTATTATTCAATTCATATGCGAATTTTAGCTGAAAAGAGGTAACAAATCAAAGAGCCTATAGAAAAACATTTTGAGAGAAAGAAAAAAACCTGTCTACCTTCTTTTTTTTTTTTTCCCATAAAATATGTGGCTTTTGCATTATCTTTGAAGAACTCAAATATTATTTGAAAACAGCCTAATTCTTTATCACTTTATGCTTGGATGGTAATTGACATTCACATAAAAATGTATAAAACATACTACTGTGATTACTTGGACAATAATATATATTGGTTTTGTTTAGCTGTTGATAACTCCATAACTCCCAAAGAAGTCAATAGAGAGCAATAACAGAATTCCTTTATTACCTCTACCTGTCCTGAGAAGTTATGATCATATTCATCATGTCCAGCTCCCCAAAGCACCTTAGCTTGTATTGTGTGCAGTCACTATTCAATCAATAACACCAATTTCCTTGGATCTAGAAGCCTTCTTCCTTATACAGGATATCATCAGAATCCTTTTTCACCAAACTATTAACATTGTTTCTTAGGCTGTACCACTACATGATTTTAATATTCAGGCATTGGGTGTATTATTTTTTTCTTTACAAATTCCCTCTTGACATCTGAGTAACTGCTTCAGGATTTATGCATTTTCTTAGCAAATAGGGGGTGGTAGAGCTATAGTTCAGCCTTTTCATTTGCCCACAGTTCAGTTGGATGAATCCATATTTGATGGGCACACACAGATAAATATTGCAGCTGAGGTGATCTGCCAGTGCTTGACATGGCAATTCACTCAGATGGGCAAATGAGACCTTAGCTCATTCAGGAGTTAAATATTTCAAAGAAAGCTGACTTTGTTACTCTGGAAGATAAGGAAACCTATGTCCAAGGGAGAAACAGATGCTTCTTGATAATTTGCTGCATCATGCAGCTGTTAATATTTGCTAACTATGTGACCTTGAAAGCATAATTGTTGGCCTTTCTTATCCCACTGTGTTTGAGGTGTCTTGTTTCCTTTTGCTCATTGTACAGTGCCAGCAATTAGTCTTTTAGATCTTTACACTAAGGAGTCTCTTGTGAAGTTATATTTGCTGTTTAATAACCATGAAGATGGATTTGTTCTTCCTTTGCCAAAATTATCCAAGTCGTTCTATAAATATTTAAAAATAAACATGTCATTTTCTGGGTTTCATTGTTTGTTTGGGAATATTTTAACAGTTAACCAAGATGCTGTCTTAACTGAGGTTCGGAAAAATCAACAAATCTTGTGGGCTTTATGGAATGCTTACATGGTACTTACATCACCTTGATATCTAATCTACTTGTGATTAAGGATGTATCTTTTTGATTTAATATTCTCAGCTGATTGACTTCCCTCCATTTTTTTCCAAAAGAAAAAAAAGCTTTCTTGCACTAGCAATAAGCCTCTAATATCCAAACCACAAGGGAGATATTTTGTTTATGCATATTCATAGGTGATTAAAGGTAATTGTACTTGTTTATTTTGCCCATCTGAATTGTAATATTATCCGTGTTGATTCTAGAAAAAGCTGCTTAAAACTCATGTGGAAAAAATGGCAGGAATTCCCTGTAGAACTGTTCATGTTTAATTCTAATTCTAAATAAATCTTATGCACAAATGGTCAGTTTGATGCCATAAGAATACAGGTTCATAATTGCTAATATTTTACTGAAATTAGTTTCTAATGTAAAGTGAGCAGCTTTAGTATTCAATTACTTTTGTGCTAATATAAATGGTAGGATTAACATATCCATCCTATAGCAGCAGTTCAGCAGTTGGTATTACAAAAATTCAGCCAATTTCAACAGCTGTAACTAAATGTTGTCCTGTGGTCCAAATACTGAAATTGAGGTGCTGGTAATAGAAATTACTATTTTGGATACAATTGTGATAATTAGAATACCGCATAATTTCTGAGTCACTGTCATGAATAAGCAATAAAAGAAAAAGAAAACTAAACAAACAAACAAAAAAAAGAAACCAAATCCCAAACCATATAGTTGATAAAAGCCTTTGAAATTCTGTGTTCTCACTGCAGTAGTGGATTAAGTAGAAGAGACCACAGGCAAAGAAATTCCTCTGCATCATCATGATGCCCACAGAGATGCAGGTTCTTGAACTATTTCAGCATCACTTTGTGATGAGGAAATATATGACAGAATAGAAATCAGTAGAAGCTCAAACCCATCTGGGACCAGGTGCCATGAGCACTGAGCTTCTACACTGCCAAAGGACAAAATAGACGACCTGGACCATCCACAAGTTGCATTATGTTTCGATATTTTATTTTTAATGGTGATAATGAATTATTCTTATCTGTCTGATTGGACTAGTATTAGTGGGAAAAAATAATTTAATAAAAAAAAATTGGTGCTTATTATAAAAATAAAACTTAAAGTCATTAACTAGTTAAGGTAGCCCCTGTGAGGGGCTGGATCACAATCCTTTCCCTACTACTGCTGTAGATACATGCTATTTAGTGAAATAATAGGCTATCAAATCATATTTTATGGATACCTGATGAAGCTGAGAGGGAAGCAATAACTGCCCTTACAGCCTTGACTGGCTGTCCTATATCCTGTAACATTTGGATTCAGCTATTAGCTCCTATATTAACATGAGATAATGTCTCAAAGAGCTAACAGAGACAGGTTGAAATGAGATTGGCTAAAGATAACACTATGACTCCTAAGTCTCCGTGGCAGCATGTGGGACTTGGGAGTGTCTCATTCCTTGGGTCTGCTCTGCAGATCCTCACTCCACACAAGAAAATGAAGAATTACCATTTTCTGTATGTTTCTACCATGAGTTTTTTTTCACCTCTCTTTCCACTTGCAAACAAACATGCACACATCTCAAAGGAGGTTTTTGTAATTCAAAACAAGAAAAATATCCATAATGTATTTTGAGTCTTGCCAGTATAAGAAATTTATACTGATTTTCAAAACTTGTGCATAAAGAGTTGCATATTATTACTTGTAACTATGTGGCTACTATGGCTGTTTTGATATCTTGCTGAAAACCACTGCCATCAAATATCATGAAGCATAAATTCCTTTTCACAGAATCACAAAAAGTTAGGGATTGGAAGGGATCTCAAAAGGTCATCTAGGCCAACCCCCCTGCCAGAGCAGGATCACCTAGATCACATAGGAACACATCCAGGTGTTTTAATATTTTACAGAATTTTGACTGTATTGAAGTACAAAGAATATGATATTTTCCATTATATCTTCTTTGTAATTCCTGGAATATATAAATTGTTGAGAACCTGTAAATTCATTTGAAATTAATTTGATTCCATATTTTTTTCATTCAACTGGTGTTTAAAAATAAATTATTTCATTAGCTTTGCTTTTTTTCATTTGTTATGTAAAATCCTTGGTATAAGATGGTCCCGACACTTACCACTTTCTGTAGTGCCCATGCATCTTGGTTTGCACCATCCTGGAATGTTTCCATTGATCTAGAGAATTCAGTGACCTGAGATTTTGGTTACTTCATATTATTGATAGGAATCTATGTCATTGTATTTTTCTGGGAAGTTAGAAGAACTGTCATGGAGCAGAAAATTTTGTCCTTGTTGATGATAAATACATAGAACAGTTTTCTGCTTTCCAGGGAGGTCATTAGGTCTGTGGCCCAGCATTACTACTGCTTCCTATCATCAGAGATTGGTACAAAAACACAATAAGGTGGCTGCCAGTCCAGCTCTTGAGTTCAATATCACTCTGCTCTTACACTGAGTTGTCTCACTGGCTCAGTGTAATTGACTACTTTAGCTAGTGGCTTTTGTCTTTACATGGCTAACAGAACACTCTTGTCAAATTGTTAGTCTGGATCAAATTTAAGGTCTTCATCACAACTATCCAACAACTTCAAAACTCTGAATTACAGTAACCTTCTCAATTTTTACTGTCATGCAAGAAAATTCCCCAGCACAGGGATAGTTTCAGTCTGTGCTGGAGGATTCTTATAAGATGTGACTAATCAGATAGCACTTTTTCCCATCATGCTTCATGCCCTTTAAATTCCCCATAAGCATTACAAAACAAAGTTGTGGATCTGTCAGGTCACTGTAAGAAAAGTTTTGATGAATTGCCATGAAACATGGACACCAAAGCAGCCTGAAACCCGAAGGTATTCACATTTTTCTGATTGTCCTCAGCAGCAGTACAACCTTAAGAATCAAAATAAAGTCAGTGATCAATGCATCATTATTTGCAAAGATCCACTTCAAACCAGTTTTATTTTCACAGCATTTTTGGTGGAAGCAGATTACAGTGGTGGAAACAAAGGAATTATAGAACATGTTTACTAAGAAAAAACACTGCGTAGTGAGAGTTTTTGTTCATCTAAACATTGTGACACAGCAACATCACAGTTACAGCCTTTTTCTAATAATAGACAGCTCATTTTGATAATTCAGACAAAATCTGGTCTAGCTGACATTCAGACTTCACAGAGGCTCCTTCTCATTGGGATTCGTTTCCTTCTTAGGAGACAATTGGATCAGATCACAGATTCTATCCCATTGTGTCCTTGCTTACAAGTTTATCACCAGCTACAGCCTACTGTGAGATTAATGCATTGATCATGATAAAAGGGCTATAACCAATTAAATTAGCTGCTGATACTTTCTCTTGATAATTTCCTAAACCGACTTCCAGTCTTCTTGATTTATTGCCTACATTCCTGAGTCACAGACTCAATCTTCAGTGGTAAATGACCCACTGAATGAAGAGGAATGCTCAGTTCAGGATAGGGCCCTGCTGAACAAACATGAGAGGAAGAGATCCTTTCTGTACATCATGCCAAAATGGTGAAACAACCTTAATCTGCCAACAAAGATAAGAAATCTGTTGCAAAGCTAATTCACATCTTTATCTTGTGTCAACATTCCTTTCTGGATATGGGAATCCTGAAATAAAGTCCTCTACCTATGAAATGATCCCATTTAACTGCCTATATGCACTTTGCCTGAAGATTCACTATACTTTGTATAATTTAGTAGTATAAAAACTGGATTCAAGCAGCAAGCACATCCTGAGGTTTGGAGTCTGAAATTTGGATTGCAGATCACCTTACAGTCCACGACACATCTCATGAGTTAACACTGAGACCAAGATGTTCCCCCTGGCATTACCCGCACAAAACTGTAGACTGCATTCCTGCCTCAAGCCATAAATCTGGGCCTCCTCTGTTAGAATCATAGAATGTTTAGGGCTGGAAGGGACCTCCAAAGGGCATCTAGTGCAGCCCCCCTGTAGAAAGCAGGGACACTCTCAACTAGATCAGGCTGCTCAGAGCCTTGGCCAACCTCAATTGGTGGTTGATGGGGTCTCAATCACCTCCCTGGGGAGCCTGTTCCACTGATTCCCCACCCAGGTCAAGAACTTCTTCCTGAGATCCAGTCTAAATCTAATCTTCTCTAATTTAAACCCATTACCCCTCATCCTTTCACTAGAGGTCCTTGTAAACAGCCCCTCTCCAGCCTTCCTGTAGCCCCCTTCAGGTACTGGAAGGTGGCTATAAGGTGTCCCCAGAGCCTTCACTTCTCCAGGCTGAACAACCCCAGCTCCTTCAGCCTGTCCCCATAGCAGAGCTGTTTCAGCCTCTGAGCATCTCTGTGGCCTCCTCTGGCCCTGCTCCATCAGCTCCATGTCTCTCCTGTGCTGAGGGCTCCAGAGCTGGATGCAGGGCTCCAGGTGAAGTCTGAGCAGAGCAGAGCAGAGGGGCAGAATCCCCTCTCTCCAGCTGCTGGCCACTCTTCTCTTGCTGCAGCCCAGGCTGCCATTGGCCTTCTTGGCTGCTAGTGCACACTGCTGACTCATGTCCAGCTTGTTACATACAAAGCAATACAATTAGCCTAGTTTCTAATGAAAAATGAATGAACATTTATTTTTCAGGGTATGAGTTTAATTATAACTGGACATCACAGCTTGTATACATGCTGTTGACCTTGGCTATCTTTATAGTGAGGTTTAGAAGTCTTTGATTTTGATCAAATGTATCACATAAAATCTGGATTTTACTCTGGTTCACAATAGCATCTCTTTATTTACTTTTTTGTGGGGGGGTTTCATTTATTTATTATTATGTTGTTGTTGTTGTTGTTATCCACATGACAAAAAGGAATTATCAGGGGAACTAAATAAGATGGCAAACTGTTGAAAGTGTTGGTTTATATGCAAAATGATGGCTTATGATATGATGAAGCATTTTAATTTGAATTTCATATCTGGATTCTTCCCTCACAAAGGGAAGCTATAAGCATTTATACACTAAAATTCATATAGAGATGCTTTTAATCTCAGTATAGCTCTAAATTGTTTAATGGTACAAGTGGTCTATCATATGGGAGTATTTTGCCTGAGAGTTTTTAACCTTTTTTCCTTGTGAGGAGTGTACATGGCTACTTAGAACACATACAGAGCTCAATGCAGTTAGCCTGTTAGCCTTGTGTTTGCAGCACAGTGAAGCTGGGCTGCCCCAGAAGAAACAGTGAAGATGTCATGTGCCACTCAGGAAGACCACAAGCTGCACTGCCGTACAGGACTAGTCAAAGGAGGAATGAATATTAGTCAGCTTGTGCTTCCTGTGCTTGACAGTGAATAAAGAGCTTAGCACTAGCCAGCAGCATCGGATGGAGGCCACTTAACAGCTCAGCTCTCATAAACAAGCACATGCCTCTCAAAATCTGGTCCACTGCATATACATCTGCCTCTTGTATCCATAATTAACATCATATACATCCAGGTTTCATAGATTTCTAGCACAAATGTGTAAGCAGAACAAAATGGAGGAATTACCATCCTAACAAATCATTCTTACAGGGTAAAGCATTATGCATGCTTCCTGGTATATTGCATCTGCAAATAAAAAGAATACTACCTGCTGCCCAGTGCCAATAGCAATTGCAGGTTTAATAAGAGATTGGGGAATTTAATTGACAGAACTCATGTGGATGAATGTATTTTTTTTAATCTAGTCTTGGAGTCTGTGTTATCCATTTATTCATTTCAAGGAAAAATAGGAAAAATAATTATCCTTTCAGCAGAAAAATAGTAGAGCTGTAAAAATTTCCATTGATTAATCCAGAAATTACCCAAGAACTTGAAGCATTTTTTCACCATAACCTGTAATTTTGCTGACGGGCTGCAACAAGGTTCTCAGAGCCAAAAAGGGTTCAGCTGAGGTGACACAGTAAATGCAGAAACACGCTGCACTGAAGCTGCACAGAATTTCAACTCACATCATTAGCTTCAAGGATAATAACTGTGAACTCCAGGGCAAACTTCCCTTATAGAGAACTAATGAGTTTTTGCAATACCTCAGAACATCCTGTACCTGCTGTTGAGCTCTGAGCTAAAGTAGGAAGGAAAGTAACTGTCATCACTTTCCCAGTCCTGTGGTTATATACTGCTCTATGGTAAGTCATTTCACCTCCAGATACACTTCACAATTCTGGATCAAATTGTTCCTCTCCACAAAGAAGAAAAAAAACAAACCAAAACAAAAACCTGAGTGGGGACACTGTGAAGATTTGAATGTTTCCTGTGTCATATATAGCAACTAGTTGATTTCAAATTCATTGTTTGTAGTAAGAATGGGAAAAATATCCAAATGAAAGATTTACTATCAAACTGCAATTGTAGCAGAATTGGAAAAAATAACTCCATGCAGCTCTTGGAAAAAAAAAAAAAAAGTATTGAAACATTTATATTTCATTTTAACTAATTATTAGATTCCTTTTCATTGTGAACTGCATATCAGAGCTAATTATTAAAGTCAGTATAAGTTAACTAATATGTCAAAAAATAGTTAATTGAAATTGTGAAACACAATATTTTGACATAGTGAGAGAAAACTATATTAATGATTTTTTAAAAATTCCTATTCTGTGGAAAACATCAAAACTTCTATATTTTTTGAAAGGAAGTATCATCCCCAAACACAATTACATAACTCAATTGTTATGGGACATCAGATGTGTAAAATGTCAGTCTTGTGATACTAAATTGAAATCTACACAACCTGATTCCAGGTGAGGTTGGCCAAGGCTCTGAGCAGCCTGGTCTAGTTGAGGGTGTCCCTGCTCACTGCAGGGGGGCTGCACTAGATGACCCTTGGAGGTCCCTTCCAGCCCTAAACATTCTATGATTCTATGATCTGTAGCTTTCAAACTTTGGTGAAAATACGCAAACAAATTGCAATTGCCATGGCCTTGGGTTGATATTTTTGAACATAGAAATAAAATGTATTGAACAAGCTGCCTGATGACTGAAGTTCCTCATGCAAGCAATGCCTTTTTGCTTGTGTCAGGCATGTTTAGTGAGGATTTTACCTTCACAGGATGATATAACTTGCTGTTTAGTGGGGATATAGAGCTATCAACACTCCCCAGGGAGCCTAGGAGAGGGTCTCCTCCTCCAGACCCACAACCACACGAGACCTGCATGAATCCCACAGCTGTAGCTATTGCTGTGCACCTCAGCAGTGCTGCAACAGGTCTCATCACTGCAGCCTTCCTTTTAGACTCCCTGCACACCTCACCTTCCACTGCTTCAGGCAACATCAGCAATTCTTGCTGGAACCTGCCTGAGTCTTGCAAACTGAAGGCAGGATAAATAGAGGCTGCACAAACTGCCAAGCCAGTTGTTGGAGCAAGCATGTGAAGTACCTAATTCACAATAATGTGTAGGACACATTCAAGATTTCTCCTAGAAAATCTCAACCAGACTATTCTGGCAACACACCTTGGCACCCTTGACAATTTAGGTAATATCTACACTGCTAAAGCTCTACACATTGATGCCTGGCACCAGCCCTGGTGCAGGGTGGCTTTTGTCCACATGGCCTCTCTGGAACAGATCAGACATTTGTCCAGGATACCTATGCATCTCAGATGGCACATTAGATAGAGTCTATTTATTTGATCTGTTCCAAAGCCCATTCCCTGACCCCAAAGGCTGTCTGTATTCTCAATATTCAACTCTTTTATGCTATGAGTGTGACAGCATGTGTTACAGAGCCTGGATGTGTTTCTGAACTTTGCTTTACAGTAGTTTAGTAGAGCACAAGATAACATAAGCAAAAATTGTGCAGGTGACTGTTCTACTCCTTTAACACTCCAGAGGATCAAGATGCAGCCCCTCACTGCTGATGCAATACTTGGACTCATCCCTGCGTATTTAGTTTACTAACATAGAAATCAATCTATAGCCCTGAGACAGAATTGTTAATTTTCTTCTATTTAATTTTGAAATGGCAGCAGTAATACAAATGCTGTGTCATAATTAACCAAAGTGGTTGTTATATACTGTGATAACCTCATGCATGTCTTGGGATGGGAAAGAGAGGACTTGTGAGGGTGACCACAACTATGTTGTGGTCCTGCAGGAATACTGAAGTGCTAGAGGAGAGGTGAAAACATGTAAGGAACCAACTTTGTGCATAGGTTGTATGGACCGAACTATTTCTGGAACCATATGCCAGTTTCACCACAGAATAAACATTCTCTTCACTCCCCAAAGAGAACCAAAGTGAACCAACAAACCCACAAGCAAGAATTCCATCAGAGCCACCCAGGAGCAAACACGAGAAGCTATTTGTTTATTAGAATAGACTTGCCTCGATGCAATTCCAGGCTAAATTAAGATAGCAAGTTTGAAAGAGTCTGTGTCTTTTCCACAGCAAACAACAGGGATTTCTGTTTCCCTTCAGAGATTTAGGAAGGTGATAGTGACATCAAAATGGTGTATTCATCCACAGCAGTTTCGTTTGACCCATATTCATAATTTTGCCATGCTTCATAAAACCATTCCTAGATTACATAAGCCTAGAGAAATGCTGATTAACTGTACAGTAAATCTGAGTCTAAAATATGGATAATTAACCACTGCAGCAGTTGCCAATGACTGCAGGGCAAGAGTTTCTTTTAATTTTCCTTCAAAAGCTGAAAGAAGCAATATTTGACTGTGAAACCTGAGCCAGTTACAAAAGAAAATAGAGGCTAGTATTCTTTGCCTTTGAAATAGGATGATGAAAATTACCAGCACCTTCTTTGTGAGATACATAGCTCTAAATCAAAATTCAAAATATAAAGAACAAATAAACATGATATACATATGTTTCTTAGTTTAAGACAGTATGTTTTAAAACTTCAGTAGTTTGAAGACAATAAGAAAGAAGTTGAGAGAAGACAGCACTGCTTTTGAGAGAGAATTCTAGCTTTGGTTTAAGCAAAGGATTACTGTGGGACCTTGGGAAAGGCATCCCAGCAAGTGCCTCAGTTTCTTCATGATAAATTATTCTGAAAGCTAATTACAACAAAGTTATCTAAACTAATTCTTTAACTGTATCAGCTGTTAAATACAGAAACAGTGGAAGAGAGCAAGATTTCTTTGAGATATGGTTTATTTGAGCCTGTAAGCACCATCCACTCAACAGATAAACGTCCCTCTTTCTGCTTCCTTTCTTGCCAGAAGACCAAAACCAAGATGTCATTGGTCTGCACCCAGCAGTATCTTGCAATTAGAGGTGGTGGTGGTGTAGCAAAGGGGGAGTGAGTTTTTAAAGGCCAATATGCATACTAATCCAGGTTTTCCATAGGCATATATAATTTCCTTAGGTATATATAATTTGGTTTACCTTCTGAAGTTCATAAAACAGTATTAGGTATTATTTGTGATTTTTGTAACACTGCTTCCAGCTTTCTGGAAAACCTTTCAGGAGTACCCTAGCACCATTAGGTGTTTGTAGAACATACCATAGAAAATGCATGAGTAGAGACTGAAAACACTGTTATCCTTCCTGTGGTGAAAGAATTTATGAGATAAATTCCTATTTTGAATAGTGTGTCAACTATTTGACCTGTTCTCATAATAATCAATAATTTTCAGTAGCCTTTTCAAATTGCAGTACCCCTTTCAATGTACTGTCTTTAAAATCCGCATTTTAAATGCTAGTATTATATATATGTTAACAATAATAGTTAAAGAGTGAAATACCCCACTCAGTATCAGATTTTTGATTGAGGAATGATCCGGAACACTAAATAGTTTCTTCTCGTGCAAAATAATTTGTTATAATTACATTCAGTTATGTTAAAAATGTATATTCAGGGTGGGTGAGTACACTATGACTCGCTCATGGTGAGACTCTTGTTACTTCACATTCAGTCCTGATGGTGAAGTGACTGAATGATGTTATTTGTTAAATACCCCACATGAAATTAGATGCGTGGTCTCAGATGCTGGAGAAGTGTTTAACATTATAGAACACCAACTCACTTGGCACTAACTGTAAACTTTATTGTCAGCCTCAGCTTATATGCAAATGACAGGATGTAGCACACTGACCAACAAGCTATTAGGATAATGATGGTGTGTACTCAAAGACACCCTGAAAAAGCAATAAGCAGATAATAATTGCTACTGTTTATTTCTAACTTGTTCATAAATTAATGAGGGTTGTTTAGGGCTGGAAATCTTTGACTAAAGCATAATTTACTTCTAAAAGAAAGTCATTTAGGAGCAAACAAAATGAGATTTCAAAATGTTTAGGGAGCCTCAGCTCTGGGATTTATCACATAATTCAGTACTGATAAGGGAGTTCACTTGGGAAACTGGACCTTATGGGTCACATTTTCTCTAACAGCTATATTTATACTGTTGTAATTTAATTGTACACTAATGAACCATCTGTAATAAAGGGAGAAAGAAAATCAAACCTGTCTGTCTATCCTTAGCACTTGTCTTTCTGTCAAGTACAGAAGGAGCCCAAATAATGATTTGCTGTGTGTAGCAACAGAGTGCATGAACTAGCCACGTAAGTGTCCATGGCTGATGTTACAAGGAATTGGTTCTCTTTTTCCTTTTCATGAAATAACTTTATTCTTCTTTGACTGGCCTTTGGTCAGATTTCATTCATAGAATACTAGAATTGTCTTGCCATTATATCCAGATGAGGACACTGAGTCTCACTGTGCCTCTACCTTCAGGGACCACGAGCATATTTGCCATCAATCCTATAGAGGGGAGCATGACTACTCCCATGGCAATGATAAGGGAAAATCAAGGAGCAGAGCTGGGTAAAATTTCTGCTGAACTAGACAAAAGGGGAAAAAAAGTAATTTAATTTCAAAATTTTTTCTATGCACATACTGTACTTCCTGTAGTTCCTGTAAATATCAAAAGTGCATCAAAATATCTCCAGTTGCAAGACAATACCTTTCATTTCTCCTAGTCATGATCCTTCCACTTTCTATGGTGAGATGAATTTGAGAGTCTCTGGTCAATAATGAATATACAGGAAAAAGTGGAAAAACAAGATATGCATAAAGTGTCTGACTCTTAGTCTATCCTCTCAGATCCAGCAGCAATCAGTTTAAATATTTCCTGAGCCAGACATTGCATCTGGGTTACTTATGGATGCATTCCCATGATTTTCTCTAAACCCTGTTTAAATCCGTTTATATTTTTGGCACCACAGCATCTCGTGGAAATTATCTCACAGTGCAGTTATGCAACAATACTGAAAAGTATTTCCTTCTGTTTATTTTGAACTCAATATCTGATAACTTTATCGTGTACATGTCCTCCTGAGTTCCTGTACTGCAAGAAATCCAACATCTTCCCTGTTCTCCAAACTCTTCACAAATTTATGCAATTGTCATATTCCACTAAGCTGTCCTTTCCAAGATGAAAATGTTTATTTAATTTAGTCTCCCTTCATATGGAAAACATTCTCCATCTCTATCAGTTTAATTGCCTTTCAGTACTATTTTATTACTACTACAATATGGTGTTGCAGGTAGGTGTTTTTTTTCCCACAAAAACAGCTAATACAATTCTTGTCCTCTTTTTATATTAGCACAGCTCAAAAACTTCATATCAATATGCTTCTCTTCAGCCAAGGCATTTACTACCTCCAAGACTGAATCCTCAGTAACTATATATGACATTCAGTAAAGGGAAATCAGTTATTTAATATCTCATGTGGATGCAGTTGTATTTTATTGAGGATTTTGCTTATGGTTCTCTTTTTGTTACTTACACAATGTGAGAATTGACTAATGGTTTTAAAGCTAGAGATAGACTAGCATGCTGCTCTATTAGCATTTCAGTACCTTCCGAGGGTGTATTGATTCATCCAGCTATCTTTAGGTACAAATAGGGAAAGCGCAGCAGGTGTTTATGCTAATATTTAATATAACAACTCTACATGTCTATTCTGCCTAAGTACAGCCAATTTTGTCAGACACATCCAGTGTCTCATCTGTGTCTATTACTGCCTTTGGTGCCAATAAAAGTGAACTAATTAATAATAATAATAATAAACATAGCACAAAACAAGCAAACAAACAAAACCCCAAAACCCACCACACACACCAAAAACCAGAATGTGTTCACATTATCTATATATATATATATGATATATATATATATATGGGATTTGTATCATTTACTGGAAACCTTCTAGTAGCATAAACAAAAACCTCATCAAATTCACACTCCAGAGTCTTAAGGCTGACCTCAACAGACAGGTCTATCTGACTCACACTTGTTCTGTGCACTCTGGAAGCATTACGTCTTAGCAAACCTGAGACCCTGAGGGACTATATAAACCAGTCTGTGAGCTGGGATACAGTTTCTTTTTTATGTCTCTTGGAAATTAAAGTAGAAGGTTGATGTGGTCTGGGAAAATCCTGCTGACAGTATTTCAAACAATGAAAAAGTGATAAGAAGTAAGGAGTAGATCTCTGAAAGGGGAAGGAAGATTCTGTCATATAAATTGGCTGGGCTCATTAATAGAGCTTTAAACTAGATATGAGGGGGGAGGGGGGAAATGCCTGTCCTTTAGGGAGTGGGCTGGAGACTGTTGAGAGGTAGTAATGGTGCCAACCCCATTACTACCTCAGGGTTGGTACCAGTCAGGAGGTTCTGGAGCACTGCAAACTCACTCAAATGCCTGTACACAA
>JANHGL010005560.1:43242-57839 GCA_024611195.1 Ceyx melanurus | reverse complement strand
AGAGTGGTCTAGCAATAACCTCTGCCATCTCCCTCATCACTCGTGGGTGTATCCCATCAGGGCCCATAGATTTGTAGGTGACCAGTCTGCTCAATTGGTCTCTAACCCAAGCCTCTTCAACTGAGGAAAGAACTTCCTCCCTCCAGAATTCATCTGTGGTCCTGGAGACCTGGGACTCCTGGTAGCTGACCTTAGAAGTAAAGACCGAGGCAAAGGTGGCATTCAGGAACTCAGCCTTCTCTCTGTCCTCGGTCACCGGGGCATCCACTTCATCCAGTAGCAGGTCCACATTACCTCTAGGCTTCTTTTTGCCTCCAACATACTTGTAGAAGCTTTTGTTGTTGTCCTTGACCTCCCTTGCCAGCTTAAAATGTTATACCCTACAAGTTGTACGCAGCCTATATTACAGAATTAAGTGCATGTGCATAGGTTTATTCATTATTGGGCCTTATCTCTGTTCTAAAGCTTAGCTCTGGTGGAGTTTTCTTGTACATTTACATGTTTGTTCCAACAAATTGGATGAGCAAGCTCACTAGACAGTGTTAACAGGTTATTCTTCTGAAGTCCATTATCAGCATGGCAGTGAACCTGACTCCTCAGGGCTCTCTTGCCTGTTTTTAAATTCCTCTCCACACTTCCATATTCAGGCCATCTAGTTCCAGTGATTCCTTGAGTTAATGTTTCTGCAGGTCACTTTGGATGGTGTTAGTAAGGAATGAGATTATCCAGAGCATAGGGCAGAACTGCAGCAGGAGGCAGCTCACCACAGCAGACACTCAACCTGCAGATCCCCTGCACTCTCCTTGCAGATGCAGCTTTCTATTCTTGTCAGATGTCCTCTGCAATAAAGGTAATTGTCTGCAGGAAAGGGACATTTCTGGCCTTATAACAAGTCAGAGTAGCTTAGGCAGCCTGCTATCTGAAATTCTGGAGCCACAGGTGCCAGCCAGCTATGTCAGAGACAGATGTGCACTTCAGTGATTTGGGTGCCCAGCCTGACCCTCCAACACTTCCCTGTTACCCAGGGGAAAGTTAGACTGACTGCGCTGCAAAATCCTGGACCTGCCATGCTTACTGAAGTGCTTCACCCCAGGAGACTGTTGTTCCTAGCTGGATGATCTATGAATAACAGGATTTTACTGTCTGCTGTATTCACAGGGCCTTATAGTAGTGCACAGTTTTAAGGAAATATTATGATTTGAAGCCAATGTAATGATATGATCCTGTTCTTACTTCTATGTACGATACATTCAGGGAAGTGACTACAGCAGCTAAATGCTTTCTTGCTTGACAAATGTGCGTGGCTTTAAAATGACATCTCTGTATTTCAGTGGCAAAGGCTGCTTGGTTTTAATTGTTGCTTCTGGACAGATAGCTAGTGGGACAACTAAGTTTTTTTCCAGTCATCTTGGGGTGTTCTGGGTGAAGCTCAGATGAAGACTGGTTTTACTTGATTTACTGATAGCCATATACGAACAGTTACTGTTGCACATACTGTTTGCTGATGAACTGCAGGAGGGCAGAACAGCAGTTTTCCAAGAGTCCTTGAGTTGAGACAGGACACAGACAAGGTGGGAGCTCTTTCCCCTGCAGACTCTGCATCTACATACGGAAGTTAAATGGACCAGAAGCATTGAATCAGTATGACCAGAATTTATCTCTGTTTCACAGCTGCAGGGCTTGGGTACAGCTGTGGGTGATCTAACTCTAGCTACATTTACATAAGCTTACATTCATGATTCATCCACCAAAATCAATAAACCTTAATATCATTTCAATTCAGATCACTGCCAGAGAAATAAGACTCAAGCCCTACTGTTCCTACATATCTCCAGAGAGTCTGGCTGAGCCCACTTTTGCTTGGACTTTCACCTCCCATAACCCCATTTCTCTCACTAGGACCACACAAATGTAATTCAGTGAAAAACTGGCACTAGTTTTCCTGAATTTCAGTCTGTGAACTCGAGTTTCTGGGTGGATAGGCACATATTCTAATTCTTCTTCTTAAAATTACATGTAATTCATCATGAAAACAGAAAACCTCTCTTTTCACCACTGGTATTAATGATCCTCTGACCCTTTTACACAGGAATATGAGTTACCCTGGCATGCACATTGTTAATCTTTTAAAAAATAGCTAGGTGTATTGGCACAATTATTTTATTTTATTTTTTCTAAATTAATATTGCTAAGCTTTTTGACTCTTCAGTGTTTGATACTCAGGACATGAAAGCTACATCCCCTCAGTTCTAATGATGATCACATATATTTGGCTTTCCATGGCCCTACAGCTACCAAAACAGTTCAGTGAAATATTTATCAGCCATTTGTCATTAGAGTAACACATTTGTTATTATTCTAATCCACAAAAAGGTGGTACTTCATAAGGCTGAAATACTATTCCGTAGCTCTGCAAAACAAAACATTTCTACCATCACTATATATATATATATGGAAACAATTATTACTTTGTCACAGACAAACATAACTTTGCAGCTGACTACTTGTATATTACTCTTTCCAGAGATTAAAGGAGGGTATACCTAGCATAACCTATTTTATTATCTCTAATTTTCCAAGCTGAATGCAAGGTCCTAGTAGAACGTACTTCAGACTGGGGGAAGCCCAATGATTTTACGTTTGTCTAGCTACACAGATGTTTCATAACTGCACAACCTTTGTTGTTGCAGGTGCAAAGTTGCACCTGCCTATTTCCCTGCCAAAAAGTGTGGGAGGGTTGGGTTTTTTCTAACTCACCAATGTGACAGCAGAGCCCTTTGTGTTATCTGTTGCCCTTCTTGGTAGGCACTGAGAGGAGATGCTCAGCTGAAGGATCCTCCTCCACAGAAGGCAGGCGCAACTGTTGATGGCTCTTCAGGCCAGCAGCCAGCACATAGACCCACCACTGTCTCATCAAGGGAAGGTGTCCAGGCTGCCAAGAAGAAAATCAGCCGTCAGCAAGTTTGGTAAACCCAGTGGAGGTTCAAACACGTAAAAAGGTGCTGCATGCCACAGAAACAGACTCAGAAGTTTGCTGAGAGTAGATATCTGCACCAACTGAGAAGAAAGGTGTGATTGAAAAGAATAGACAAACAACTGCAGTCTATATCATGAGCAAAAAAAGGCAGGACAGTGCTTCAACGGATCCAACTGCGTTTTCCTGTAGTATGCCTGCAGTGTGAGTGAGACCACTTCACTGGTGCAAGTTGGTACCATCTGCTGGGACCTTCCAGCTCCTTAAGGACAAGGGAGACTTTTCAACACTTGACATTTCCTCCATCATAGAATCATAGAATGATTTGGCTGGAAGACACCTTCAAGATCATCAAGTCCAGCCATTAACCCTACACTGCCAGGGTCCCTAAACCATATCCCCCAGCACCACATCTACACAATTCTTAAACACCTCCAGGGATGGGGACTCCACCACCTCCCTGGGCAGCCCATTCCAATGCCTAACCACCCTCTCTGTAAAGAGATCATCACTTGCACCAGGCTGACTTCCTTGCCTGCGATGACCAGATTTCACACCTGAGAAACACCCACAGCCACACCATTCTAGGTGACTGCTCTCTGTGGGTCTCCAGGGTGCTGTCAGAGACCCAAGCATAGGCAAGGTTTGTTGTGATTAGCTTGTAGAAGTGACATATCACAGGACTCTTGGGATTACATATTTTGGCTACATAAGAATAGAGGCATATTTTGCAGTCGTGTATGTCATTCTTGGAACATTTCCATCGTATTTGTAACCCTACAAAATCAGAAGTTTGGAGACAGAAAAATGCTGCAGTTTTGTTGTTTTGACTCTTTTAAGCTGTGCAGTCTGTTGCTGTGGTCCTGGTTCAGTTACCTAGGAAACAGCTGTAGGATGGAATTTATTTATTCTGTCTGAATAAATGTCTGTGAGATATACATGAAGCTTATCCTCTTGTGTATGTGGGAAATTAGGGAATGCTTTTATTACTGTTAGGCTGATACCAGGTATCTCCAGCCACATGAGGGCAATTATTTGCACTATTTAAATGGTTAACAAAAAATCATCTGTCATTTCCCAAAAGAGAAGTGTAAAAGAAGAACTGTTCAGATTATCAAGTGTTTATAATGGTGGGTCATAAAGGGAAGCCCCAGGAAACTACAGCTGTCCAAAGAAAATGGAGACTGGAGTTCAATTGGCCCCTTCCACAGAAAATAGCAGTGTGCATCTGGAGTCTGCTGTGAGCCAGGTGAAGGGCTGCCCACGGCTCACCAGAGCCAGAGGTGTGGGGGGGAACAGACCTCCTCATCCAGATCACACCCCTGCAGCCAAGATAGTGAGTTTGTGACCTCAGTCTGTCCCGCCCCCAGGAGCCCGGGTAAAATGCAGGCTCTCAGGAGAGGATCAGGCAGGAGTCCACGTGGCTCATACCCGGATTCTGTTAAGCTGTCACTGCCCAGCACAAGGTAGTGACCCGCCCAGGGGCTGACATACAGGCAGCTACTCAGCCTCCACCTTTGTTTGTGAGTCCTCAGTACACCTTTCTTGCACAGCATCACACCATCTGAAGCACCTGTGTTTCTAAACTGATTCGTTCCAGCTCCAAGAGGAACCATCACTTCGTTGGCTCCTTGCCCTCATGTATTTCATTTCTTTTTTGACCAGAACACAATGTTTTCCCAGAGTGACTATCCTAAAATGCCCTGTGAACTTGGGAAAGGGAGAGATCACCAGCCTGTTCCTTTTCCCCATCCTTCCTCCCAACCGAGATGACCTCCCCATGGACAGTCCCCACCTGTAATGGCCTGCATTGCACACCAGTACTTGCAGGCAGTGTGTGTCCAGCCTGACATATACTGACATAGTTTGCATGTTTTATACTGCAGGGTAAAGTTCAATGGCAGACAGACTACAGGATTTTTTTAAACGTTCCTTCAGGCTTTGTTGGTAGTCCAGGAAGGGCTCTTCTCGCTCCCAAGGGTGCCTGTGAGCAGCAGAACTGTCCACATGTAGACCTGGGTCAGTGCCTCTCAGGGGGGATTTGCACTTCTGTTTTCTGTTGCGACTGCTGCGGTGGGCATGAAGGCACAGATTTTGTGTCTGCTTCCAGTAACCGCTGCAGCTGTGCCAGACAACACCAGTTTCTAACTCAGGGTGGTGTCAGCCACCTTTGGGGTTCCCAGCCCCTGCAGCTGCCCTGCGAGCCCCAGGTCAGCTCTTGGCTGTGTGATGAGAAGAAAACCTCCTATTGCAGTAGGGTTTGGCTTGATGTCACAGAGACATTTTGTGCAAATAGAAAGGTCTCAAAAGGAATGTAGCGATTTTAATAGTAAATAAACCTCTGATGACTGCCCACCATAGCCTTTCCCACAGAGTACACCAGGTGCAACCCCTATTCTGAGATCACATACCAGCTGTGGTGACTTTTATCCTCCTTCCATAAGCTGCTGTGATGCTGCTATTGCAAATGCAAAGGCAGTTGCTTGCTCTGCTCTGATTTATGCACCATGTAGTTCTGATTTTAATAGGATTAAGCAAGAGGGAAATAAAAGCAAAGTGTGGCTATTAATTGTATTTACTGCGAGTGTAACTTTATTGTAGTGTTTTGGTATTTCATCCAAAGATCATAAAGTGCTTTACAAAGATAGTAAAATTATGAGCCATGCTTTATGTGTGGTAAAACTGGTTAAGAGAATTTCCCAGACACAGAAACTTCAAGTTTCTTTACCTCTATGCTCCCTCCTTTAATGGGTATGTTATTTATTATAATTAATATAGGTTTTTCTAGATACTCAATTAGCATAAAGCAATCCAAACCACTCTTTGAAATGTTTTTTAAAAAGCAGAGGAAACTGTTAAATTCATAGTGTGACCATACAGGAAATTAAAGCATGTAAGAGGTTTATTAATTTAACAGATGGCAATCTCTCAGCTCTTGGTGCAGATGATGCTACGAGGTTTTGGGGTATATTTGAGGAGTTCTACACACTGCTAGTGTGGAGTAGTCTTAAAAAAATCTTGCTTTTGCCTCTAGATGGCTCACCTCGAACTACCATTGCAGAAGCATTATCCAAAAAGGAATTCCTCTGGTCTATTCTCATGCTGTAATGGCTTGCTTTTCCAGCAGCAATGGAAATAAGGTTGGACAAGGCTCTGAGCAGCCTTGTCTAGACGAGGGGGACTGAACTAGATGACCTTTGGAGGCCCCTTCCAGCCCTAACTATTCGATGATTCTATGAAAGTCAATAATATAAACGTATTATAACTGTGTAAAAACATTCTGCCAAATTGTCTGGCCTTTTCTAAGAACAAGAGTAACAGATGGATTAGGGACAGAGCAGATTTATGAGTAAAGTAACTTTCTTTTAGTCATTATCATGAGTCAGATCCTACAGTGTCTTGGGGACATATGTCTCCCTGGTAGAATAAACACTTTACAACTACAGATCTTTCTGTGGGGTAGGTGAAATGTTAGGCAGTGATCACATTGTTCTCTGTCTATTGTATTTCTGCCCTGTAAACATGACATGCCATTTTTCATGGAGGAGTAGGATGCAGGCTACTGTATGTAGTCCTAAGACTTCAAAGTATATAAAAATAATCATGTATAGCCTGTGTTTAAACGGATAGCAATTTAAAAAATGCAAAAGCACTAGGGGAAAGGGTTAACAAATTTTATTTCACTAAGATATATAGTTCATACAGATTTGTAAAAATCTAGGATACAGTTTGTATTTCATATTAAGTCCCTAATAATTCCCAAAGAACCGAGAAAGGACAGATGGTGGCTGAGGACATAGCAAAATCCATACAGCTTCCACAAGCAGAATTTGGAGAGGGCCATCCGCACACTGAAGCTCCCACACTATTTGTGCATGGTGAGGATCACAGTGTTCAGGGGCGTCCTGACAGCCTGCAGACACTGTGAGCTCCATTTGGAGTCCTCAGGGGACACAAACCAATACAGACAGCACAGAAATGAGGGGCCTGCTCTGGGGGCTCCCATGGATCTCTCTGGAGAGTGATGCAACTTCCCAATTTTTATTTTTTTTTTTATTCTTTTTATTTTTTTTTATATGTTGTGCATTTTGTGGGTTTTTTTCAAAGATTTTTTCAGGGCAAGAGAAAAACTAACAGGAAAATCACTTACATCAAACCATTCTTAAGTCTGCAGTGGTGATTGTGTTTATGCTTCATCTGCTGAGCAGGAGCAACCCCTTTTTTTCCAGTGGTGCCCTGCTCTGTCCTCGCTTGTGCAGGCCACCTTTGTTCTGCAGGAGGAACTCGCCTTGACGTCGATATGTATTCCACACAACAGGCGAGTGCGGAGCTGGCGATTGAGAGCCTCTCTGCTGCAACCTGTGGACAGGAATATTTCTCTATATTGTTCCTTACATTTTAATAGTCCTGTGATAGTAGAAATCTCCCATTTTCTGAAATTGAGAGTAAAAAAAGAAAAAAAGAGTAAAAGAAGGCTGAGACAGTGAAGTAAGGACTAAATTGATTTGATTATTTGATTCTTTTTTTAACTTTAATTCTACTGTTCAGTCACAACAGCATCTGGGTGGTACCTTAAATGTTAAGAGTATAGCCTCATATTGCACAGATGAGACAGATGTATGACATATGGCCAGACTTTTAGTGAATGGGGAACAGGACTGAAATGTCTTGCAAATTCTCTTCTGCCTCTTCAGTGCACGATTTTTGGGAATAATTTTTTCAAAATACATTCAAACCTGAAGAAAAAAAAAGAAAAATAAATTCAGAACAATATTCCTCACCGAAACCTGGCTCCATCTCAGCTCAAATGCTTATTTGTTGTAATCTAGTAATAAAATAATCATCTCCAAAATCAAGTTTTTAAAAAGATGTCATAAAGAGGTTGTGAATAGTTATTATGAACTTTGATAACCGTTCTCAGAAACAGCCTGAATTTCTAAGTGTGATCCCATGATGTGTATCTGTGTGCCTGTACTGTACCTCCTGATCACGGGTCTTTTTCTGCATATGCAGAGATATCACCTTCTTTCCTCTGATTCTGGAGAGCCAACCTCTTCTACTGGTTGGCTTTCAACCTCAAAAACCCGTAAGTGTCACCTATACCTCAACAAAGGGACATTACACACATTTGCTCCTGGGCACACGGATCCATGATATGAAAGATGCTACATTTTTGTGCTGAGATACACCACCCAGAAGTGGCTCTACTGTTGTTCTTTCTCCTTGCTCAGCTCTGTAAGTTACAGGAAGACTGAGGTAGGCTCCAACTGTAGGAGTAACATATTTAGAAGAAATTCTACCTCTTTCCTATTCCCCCAGCAAACATAAAACCTGAAGTCAACTCAACCCTACTGCTCCTTGAAGAATTCAGCACAACAAGCAAAACCAGCTCAAGAAAAGCCCAGAGCTACGTTAACACAGGGACCAAAGAAGTGCTGTGGGGTTGTCATGTGGAAGGGAGAGTTCCTTTAAGTCAAGGGCAAGGGCAATAGCTGAGCAGAGACATGGCTGCCTGCACTGGCACTGCTGTGCCTTTTGTATGTACATAAACCTTTAGTTTCCAGGGGTTTGCAGACACAAGCATCTATCTCCCTAACACCCAAATAATCAGAAATAACTTACTCCCAAAGCTGTAGATGATAATGCCAGAGAATGGCCATTCATAAAAATATGCACTACCTCACTCATCCCAACTGCAGGGTGATTAATCACCATTTCTCTTCTCTTCCCTTTTATTCTTGTATTTATTCTTATATTGCTTAGAGATCCCTTAAATGCTTTCCACCTAAATTTAGGTAAGTTTTTGTTTGAAATGATAGATCTTGGAAAAAGCCCTTTTCAATAGAAGTATATCCTTTAAGTAGGTCACTGCAGTAAAGGGGTTAGACATGCAGCCTTTGTTGACAAAAAACTTTTCTTTCCAAAACATTTAATGCTACCTCAAAAAAAAAAAAAAAAAAAAAAGGAAAAAACAAACAACAAAAAAACTCTTTGTCTTGTCTGGTGCCGTGTGAAGTGTCCTTCTGACCAGCTCAAGAGAGAGACATCAAACCAGTGATGTATAGAACTATATTTATACTCTGAATAAATAGACTAAAAATATCCTTTCAAACAGGGGAAGCTGTAATTTTAAATTGTAGCACTCCTAAACATCTTTCCCCGATATCAGACACTCCCAGGCTCCAAGCAGCAGGGCACTGCATTTTAATCAAATAACTGTGAAACCATTGACACAAAATTGCAAACAAAAAGTTTATGTAATGTTATGTAGCTACGGAAACAAACCCAGGCTTCTAGAGTTACCTCATGAATGGGTTGATAGCAGTGGGCTCATGATAGGGCTTTGCAGCATTTGAACATTGGGCTTGCAATTTTTCCCCTTGCTCCAAAGACCAAAAGGTTCAGCCATGAAGTGATAGAGGGGCCTCGTTAACTTCTGATGGACAAAGAGAGCACATCCCCACTTCACCATTAGCAGCCAGGACTGGTGAAGCAGAGGTTCGTGAATGCATGCACGTGCCACATGATGCTGGCAATAGTATTTATCTACTACTCTGTTTCAGTCCTAGCTATTTAGGATGCAGGTAAAGATACAAACTTTGGTTACTATGTATTACACACCAGAAAGTGTGACACTGTTAAATTACTAGTTTAAAAAAAAAAAAAGAATTTACATTGAAAATGTCTATTTACAGAAGCTTAATTGTGTTCTTCCTTACAAAGCTCTATTTAGGCTTTGTCAGGAACTACTGATATCCAGGAGTGATCAGGGATAAAGAGAGAGGTCCCTCCACCCTTTTCCTTCTCCACCCCGTTCCTTCTCCACCCCCTCAAATTGTTGGTGACAAAACAACAACAATATTTGTGCAGACTGTACTCTCTTGCCTTACAGTCTCCCTAAAACAGGGCAGTTTAGAACAGAGTATTCATTTGCTCTGTGAAAAAAAAAAAAAAAAAAAAAGAGTCAAATATTAAATGAGATGCTAATTTTCTGCTGAGGATAACACAGGGTATCAGGTGTTTTGGATGAAAACCACTCTTTATGTACCAATTAGCAGTTACCAAAAAATAAAATATTCTGTAATTCAGTCATGATGCAGATTAGTTTCAATACAATTCTGTCTCTTTTTTTTTTTTTTTTTTTTTTTAATTTGACATAAAATGTCACCAATAGCTGTTGAAATCTTCCTATATAGAAGTGGAAGGTAAAATAAAATTGTATGTTGGTGAGAGAATAATTTTTCATGGTGTCCATTTAATGTACTCTATTTGGGTTGAAGAATGTCTAGGCTCCAGAGCAGTGGCTGTGGTGATGCAGCAAGGTCCTGGCTCTGCCTTGCTGGCTCCCATAGGGGCTTGTCTGGGCTCAGAGTTGGAGGGGCTGGTAGCTTTTGATGATCAGGGACTGCCTCTTGTTCTTAAGACTGCAAGAGAAGCATGAAGCTTGGGTAGTTCTAGCCAGGAAGCAAGCTATGAAACAAAGCAACCCTCAGGCTTATTTGCAGTCCTCCATTTTCCTTTTCTTGTCTGTTACTTGCTAAGGGTCTGGATGCAGCTGGTTGAACATTCTTTATGACCAACTCACATTGTGATACAGCCTTGCTACGTCATCTCCTTTCAGCACACAGAGGTAGCAACATGCAGAGTCTTTACCAGAGACAGCTCATCCAGCAAATGAGGTACCTGAGGGTCACGAGGCTCCATAGAATCGTAGAAGCATAGAATGTTTAGGGCTGGAAGGGACCTCCAAAGATCATCTAGTCCATCACCCCTGTAGTGAGCAGGGACACCCTTAACCAGACCAGGCTGCTCAGAGCCTTGTCCAAACTCTCCTTGAATATCTCCAGACACAGAGCCCCAACTACCTCCCTGGGAAGACTATTTCACTGATCCACCACCCTCAAGGTAAAGAACTTCTTCCTGATATCTAGTCTAAATCTAGTCTTGTCTAATTTAAACCTATTACCCCTGTCCTTTCACTCCAGGCCCTTGTAAACAGCCCCTCTCCAGCCTTCCTGAAGGCCCCTTCAGGTACTGGAAGGTGGCTATAAGATCACCCCGGAGCCTTCTCTTCTCTATGCTGAACAACCCCAGCTCCTTCAGCCTGTCCTTGTAGGAGAGGTGTTTCAGCCTTCTGATCATCTTTGTTGCTCTCCTCTGGACCCATGCTCCACTACTGTCCTCAGAGGACTGTCCCTTCTGCTGTAGCCTTAAGCAAACATCAGAGAAAAAGTGCTTGGTTATACTTATTTCCTATTTCAGGAGAGTAAGGAGCAGCATGGAAACTTTCTGTCTTACCCAGCAATATGAATCCCAAACATCACAGAAAGCCTTCAGAAAGTGGGGTGTACCTGGGGACCACCCAGAAAAGCAAGCTTCTGCATCAGCTCTGCTGATGGGGAGGCAGGAGAAACCCTTTGCAGAGCCTCACAAAGGGATCCAATAAGCTATATAATAGCTGCAGCCCTAACAAATGTGCTCTGAACTTACACTGGGGGTGTCTGACAGGTTACCATAGTGCTTGTCATCTCTTTACACCTGCCAAAGATCCGAAATCAGCAAGGTTTAAATCTCTGCGCTTTCCTTTCTAAATTTCTCATTTCTGCCAGCAGAGAGAATCAAGCACATCTTGTTTATATCTGGAGGAAAGTAACTGTTTGCTCTTAGGGGGCAGTCAGAGAAGCTGAAGATGCACAATCCTCTAAACCCAGCCCAAGAGCTCTTAGCACAGTGCTGATACCAACACCCAGCAGTGCCCATCACTTTCAGCATGCTTTCACTCTGAACATGCTTTAAATACAAGTATTTGCCTCCCTCTCTTTAGACGTATAAATTCAACAAGTGGGTCATGATCCAGAAACAATGTTAAAAAAATAAATAAATAAAATTATTTGGGATAAAAAGGACTTGTGTTTACGGCCATCACAAACTCATATTGACCAGTCATAAATTTACAGCCCTTACAAAACTGTGTAAGCCTGCCAATTTCCTATGGAAAATATGAAGACTTACACATGAACATGAAGACTGTTTTGCAAAGCTGCAGTTAAGCAACAATGCCAAATCAAAGTGCTTAAAGTCTGAGTCAGGTTCCCAAAAAGTACAAGACTGGCTTAGAGTCTTCTTGTTTCTCATAACATAAAGATTGAAGAAGTTGTTTTCTTCTAATTATGAAGTCTAAAATTCAGATTTTCAGGCTTTCTCTGCAGCTGTAAGAACCAGAAGCTTACTTTTTCAAGTATGGTATCTGTAATTCTCATCATAAATCTAGGATCTCTGACATTAAAGAAAAAAAAAATAAATATATATGTAATCAGGTTTATGATAAAATCCCACAAGCTGGCAGTGTTGCTTGAGCCTGAGTTTTCTCAGCTTTCCCAGGAACACAAATTGCAGGGTGTTCCTAAGGCTTTCCTGGAAAGGAGAGCTGTGCCAAGAGAATGCTGTGCCATTTACAATAGCAATATTCAGACTGGTTGTTAATTGCAAAATTTGTTGTTAGTCTCAATAAATAAACTGCTTGAAGTCTGATATTTTTGGAAGATTTGAACCTCCACAATTGCCATGGACTTCAGACAGGGGTTTAATTGTTGGTATGTCTAAAAATCACACTCAGATCAGCATTGGTTTTTTTTTTTTGGTAATAAGGTCATCAGCATAGCTGTAATGAATCACATCAACAGTCCCTCTAGCCCATTTCTTTGCCCGACAGCAGTCAATGACCTCACAGTGAGTGAGCAGGGCAGACCCGTTTTGGTGGTCTGCTCTTCCAGCTCCCAGAAACAGAGCAGGAACTTCCCAAGCCACAAGCATCACTAATGCACAGACCATACCTTCTAATGTAGTCACTCTGGGACATATGATTACATTATTCTCAGCATTTTGTTCTAGAGGCTGCATTCACTTTATGTGGAGGTGAGAGAAATGTTTGTTTGCAATGAGGGCTTGATTGCTTAGGACTAGGGCCAAGGAAGGTCATGGATTTACATTATAAAGATGAAAATTTGCAGCTTCTCTTGTCATTTGGTTGAAATAGGATTGTTACCTCTTTTCCTAGGATTGTTGAATGTACCAAGTTACCTAAATTCCTGGGCAGCCATTACACCTGCCACACGTCTCTGTTCAAAGATCTGCATGAAGAAAATCTTCCTAATTACTTTACAAGGAGATACATTTTGCTCTGGGGTTTAAGAAACATCCTGCAGCTACTCTCTGAGCCTGATCTATTTTTAGTATCACATGTTGTTTAAAGCAGCCACCACCACCACACTGTGCACCCAGTAAAATGTAAATACCTGGTCTGTGAATCATGCGCAGGGTAGAAGTCAGATGCTGTGAAGACGATGTCATTTCTTGTACTAACAGTACACAAATTTTAAGTATGAAGAAACAATGTCAGCAGAGAAGCTGTGTCTAGTGCCTCAGATATCTACAAAGGTTACATGAGATTAGTCCAGATTCTTTCTTGAATTTATGTAGCCACTCTACCTCCTTTGGAGTGATCTGTTAATCTTGGCTATGATCTTAACCTCAAATTAGAGAGCTTCTTGTCTTAAAATCTCGAAAATGCCCTGAATGCACTATCACTGGCAAGATACTGGTTGTTGATTCCTCACTAATCCTACACACCAGGAAGCAGTCCTGATGGTCAGTACCAATTATCCCCACCTACAAGCCCTGGACTGCACTGCTGAACAGTTCTAAATGGAAGGTTGTTTCCTTAAACTCTCTCATATGAGGTAAAACATTCATCCCAGCACACATGGAATGGGGACACCTTCTTATTCTCTAGCAGGTGAGCCACAATACTATGGGGTTGTGCTGCAGCTGTGAGGACTTGCAGCCATCTTGGAGTTCATGGTTTATTAAAGATTGCCAAAGAAAATGGCCAAAATGCTGTTTATTAGCCATAAATCGTTCCAATCACTTTTACTGTGCTGTAGTATTAATGTTCTATGCAGTATTTTAATATAAATGTTGTATTTATTGCTAGTGGCTTGAATAGAAACAATGCATTCAAAATATCTGAAGATCTTACAAAAGTACCTTTTATTTCAGGAATCTATGTAATTGATTCATTTAAAGGGTTTGATATAGATACATTAAGTATCAAGTTAGATATCTGTGGATAACAAAGAGTTAAAGTCTGCTACTAAAACTAGATTTTTTTAAATACAGTGGCTGGTAAAATAACTTTTTTACAGCATTTATTCCTCCTCGTCAAGCCTCTGTGAAAAAAAAAAAAAAAAAAAAGACCTAAATTGCATAAGGAGAAATTCCCAGTTCTAGCAGTTTCCTGGAAAAAGTATAAAACATTAGAAAAACAATGAATTATTTATTAAAAACAAAATTGAATTTCCAGTTCCTACAATTTCCAACAAAAGATAAGGTAGAAAATAGTATCATTTTTGGGAAACAAACAAACAAAAATCACAAAAACAAAAACCTGATGTGTATTAACCTTTTTTTTTCTTTCAATATTGACGCCTGCCTTAGGCACAGAACCTCTAAACACTTGTTGCGGTTTGGGGTCAGGGCAACCCCCAGACCGATAACAGACTGCTCTCTTTTAACCCCCCTCTCTCCCCAAAGGGGAGAGAAAAGGAATAAGGGAGAGAGACTT